>PVKA01024089.1:20020-34812 GCA_004027165.1 Ctenomys sociabilis
ATATATATATATATATATATATATATATATATATATATATATATATATATATATATATATATATATCCATCAAAAGTATTCACATGAGGGGCCAGGGGGATGGCTCAGTGGAATAAGCACTTCCCTGGCAAGCACAATGGCCTGAGTTCAATCCCTGGTTCTGCCTAAAAAAGACAAATAAATAATCACATTGCAATTTATTACTTGAAAATACTGTTAAAGTTTACTTTCTCATACAATAATCTTACAGAAAAAAATGAGTATAAAGGCTAATTGAAATTATTTTATTTTATTGACATAAATTGATTGACCATTTTAAGTAGTTTATGAGATTGTTCTTTTCATTTAATCACTTTATTAAAATATAATTGACATATAAAAATGTTGGACATATTTTTTTGTGTGTGGCCTGATGACTTTGGAATAAATAGACACCTATAAAATTATCCCAAAATTACCTGCTACTAATTCATGCAAGAATTCTATGCCTCTATTGTGTTGCTAAGTATTTTGTGATTGTTATTAATTATTAATGTACACTTGAGAAGTTTTACCTTCTTTCCCAAGTCTTTGGCCAGTTTCTTTTTTGTCCACACTTCTCTGCATATCTTCCCAGAGTTGTGAACTTGAAAAATTCTATGCTATACACGTGTTCATCTCCAGAAGTGTCCCCACACAACTATTTCATCATAATTATTTTGTGATAAGAACATCTAAAATGAAATCCCCTGTGTTAGCAAAAATTTAATTATATAGTGAGTATTTTTAGCTATATATTCTGTTCTATAGAGTAGAATTGTAAAATTTGCTCAACTTGCATTAAAGAAACTTTGTACCACTTATGAATACTGTTCATGGTCCTTGGGGTATTGAAATGTCATTGGTATATCCTATATAATAAATAGAATGATAACCCCTCAAAACTTAAAGAGAGAACTTTCCTATGATCCAAAAATCCCAGGACAAGATACATGGCCAAAGGAATCAGAATTCGAATCTGAAGAGGTAACTAGATAGCCATATTCTTTGTGACATTATCTACCACAGCTAAGAAATGGAAGTAACCTAAACACACATGAGTGAATTGAAGAATGAGAAAATATGACATAGACACATTATAAAAGAAAGCCCTTATATTTGCAGCCATATGGATGAATCTGGAAGACAGCGTGCATCACAAAAAGAAGCAGAGAAAGAAGCACACAGACTACCTAATGCCACTAATGTGTCTTTTTTTATATGTACAGGGCCTACAAGGTCTCACTATGCATATTGGATTCTTAGTGATCCTCTTGTTTTTCACCTCCCAAGTGCTGGGATTATAGGCATGTGCCACCATGCCTAGTCTCAATAGCCCTCTCAGGACACCCTAGGGGCAGGGCCAGCATAGTACGCAGGGGATCCAACACCAGTCAGTCCCTGCAGGCACTTTAATCCACTGAGCTATCTGGTTGGCCTCTAACATGTGCTTTATCGTCAGCACAAACTTCATCATGCTGCATTTAGAAACTCTGACATCTGAACAATAAACTTCTGACAGTCACATAATCATTATTATGCTCTTTGAAGAAAGATTTTCTTTTGGTACCAAGGATCAAACTCAAGACTTTGCACTTGCCAGGAAAGCATGTATGCTACTGAGCTATCTCCCTGGCCAAGAAAGAAAATATTCACATAAAACAAAAAAATAATTTCTCCTTCTTTCGTGGTTCTCAGTTCACTCCTCACTTTGTCAAACCAGATGAACACTGAAAGCACAGTGTAACTCTACAGTCTAGTCTATTGACCAGAGAAAGTAGCATTGATTATTTCAATTGTTTTAGAAGTATCTCTGTATTTTCCAATGAAATCTACTTAAATCACAGTATTTCAAGTCAACCCAATTCCACATTTATTTACTAAAATATAGTACCAATTTCATGTAATTGTTTTGTGACAGATATGGTTATGGTAAATCCTGAACTCTAAGAAAAGAAACAATTTACCTAAGTCACTAGATTTTAGTATCTATCAGAAATAGGATACTGAGAATTGCTTTTATAGAATTGTAAATCATGCAGTTCATTTTTTAACTACCATAGAGATACTGCAGAGACATTTTCTTATTTTAGAAATAGGAGTTCTCATTTTATCATTTATATTTATGTTCCAGTAAACTTGCTTTCCCTGTTGATTTAATTTTATCCACTGAAAAATTACATCTGATGTGATCTGCATCTCCCTACACCTCTGGATTCGTCCTTACACGTTGTGCCATGTGCAAATCGACTCTGGTATTGTTAGCAGTTTCTGTCTCCAGACAAAATTATATATATTTTTTTTCTTTTGGGGGGTGGGAGGTGTTGTTTGTTTATTTTTTTCTCATAAATTCCTTGTAAGAGTGTAAGAGAAGCTCAGCTACATTCACTGCAAATTGATACTTCTATCCTGTTAAGTTCCTTAGTTATTTCTTTCAAAATTCCATTTCTGGGCCTCACACTAACCTTTTATTAGTTTTTTGTTTTTTTTTTCCCTATATTTAGGGTCTACAGATCCTCACTACCTAGATTGGATTCATAGTGATTCTCCTGTGTTTAACCTCTCAAGTGCTGGGATTACAGGCACATGCCACCACACAGTCTTAATCTCCATCTCAGCCTGCCCTGGGGTGGGGCTGGCACCACAGGCTGAGGATCAAACTCTTGCCCCTGTGCTCTGTCTAAGCAGGCGCTTTAATCCGCTGAGCTATCACTCACATTAGTTTATGTTGATTTTTGGAGACATATTTTACTACTGATAAGAACATTTCCTCACTTAAGTAAACATCTTGTGTCTATATATTTGATTTGGGGGGCTTTCTGAATTCCTAATTATATTTATTATGTCTTCAAACCAAGTGACTTCAAAAGCATATGTATCTGGGGCCAGGGAGATGGCTCAGTGGAATAAGTGCTTCCCTGGAAAGCACAAGGGCCTGAGTTCAATCCCCAATTCTGAAAAAAAAAAAAAAAAAAAAAAAAAAAAAAAAAAGCATATATATCTAGTTTGTGAAGTTCAATACATAAATACCATTGAACATGTTAAGATTCCTTTTTCCCATGAGGAGGATGTCTTTGAATTTAACTGCTACACATAGGACACCTCTGATTTGAGTCGCTTGTTCTCTTTCCTTCCATTTGTGAAGATGAGAACGAAAAGTTTGTAATTCACTGTCTTATTACTTATTCAAAACCAAGCAATTGACATGTTGTTATGTTTCTACTTAGACAATGGAAATAGTGCCATAACAAAACTAATTGTGAAGACAAGGAAAGCAGCAATGATAATAAAACGTTATGAAGTGCTACCGCGTTGCTAAGCCCTGTTATTTGTTCATATCCATAAGAAGATTCATTACACTATAGCAAAGCATAGGGGAGCTCACTGCCCAATTCACCGGCTAGTGTCTACTGCCAGCCAATGGGCAGGACTCAGTTGAAGAAAGATCTTTTATATTAAGCGCTTGTCTATAATCGCATCAGGCTAAGATGTGGCAAATCTTGAACTAGAGCAAATCTCTAGCCCATGCCTGCTCTAGAGAGGCAGAAAAAATAGTCGTGGAATACAACAGAACAGAAATGTTTCAATTGCCTTCATGATTTCCATGACGTCTTCAGTTGGAAGATCAGCTTTGAATTAAGCACCCAAGCTTTCTGCCGCTGATTTCAAGTTCTATTTCCTTATTTTCGTCTCTTGCAAGTAACTACATAAAATTACATTTTTAGATCTAATAGAGATAGAGAAAGAAAAGTATGAACACATGTCTATTGCTACAGCTGGGGTTTACAACGTCCCCAAAAGTTTCACATTGGGAGATGACTGAAGTACAGGGCAGTGGATAAATCCACAGCTGACTTCGGAAGAGGCGGGACGTGCTTGGAGGGAGGACTCTGGAGGCTTGAACCGGAAGTGCTTATTCGCCTCCGCAGCTCCTCGCTTCTTTCTCTGTTTCCTGGCTGAAGAAGGCAGAACAGCTTTGCTCTTCCTGGCTCTCCCCCTGTGCTACATCTGTGATCCAACTGTGCTCTGAACCCAGAAGCAAACAAAACAAGCCTGTTCTTCTTTAATTTGAAGGTGCCATGTATCTTATTCTGGCATTGGAAAGAGGTTAGTGCATTCATTCTCTGCCTCTCCCTTCTCCATCTCTTCTGGTTTTTCTCTCTTCTCTTCCTTTTCCTCCCCTGCCCATCTCCTCTGCTTATCTCTCTCTCCTCCCCTTCCATTTCCTTCACTTCCCTATCTCCGTCTCTCCCTCCTTTTTCCCTCCCACTTATTCTGACTTTTATCTCCTTCCTTCTCTTCTTTCCTCTTTTAAATCTGTTCCCAGGACCCATTTTAGCACCTGGGATATATTAGACCCAAAGTACATAAACTTTATCCATTTGACAAATAAGGGAACTGAATCTTGAAAGTATTAAGCAACTGAACTAATATGCAGTGGCTAAGAAATAGAAAACTTCCTGTTCAGAGCTGAAGTTTAAACCCTTAGCAACATAGGTACTCTTAACTTGGTAAATAAAAAATGGTGAGAAAGATATTCATAATTATGAATATAGCAAGAAAATGATAAAATAGAAACACACATTACACTGAAATCACAAATGCAATATGAAAGAACTATCTAGTTTAGCAGATTTGAAGGAGATGACGAATGACAAGAAGGAAAATTTATTTTATCGAGGATCACTGGCCTGGAATTTGGGTGAGTTCTTGAAAATATGTTCACCAATTCATTTAGAATTACTTTCTTGACTTTCTGGAGTGCATGTTCCAGCTGATAAGGACAGAAAAACACAAAAATAAATAAGGGTCTCTGTCTTTCTGCTGTCTCTAATCTCCTGAAATATGCACCCATTAGAAGCAAAAAGAGAAAACGTCTTCCCAGTGAGACACTGACAAGTTTTGGAGGTAGAGCTGTGGGTAGGGAAGAAAAACTGCTCCTTGACTAAAGCCAGCAAATGAAGACAGGGTTGCATTCTGAAGAAAGTCCATTGGGAGCTGCCCTCCAACTACAGAGAGGATGAGTGCAGAGCAAGGTAAAGAATACGCTGGGCAAAATCATGTCACTTCTTTTATAAATTTATAAAATTTCCCACCTCCTCCCCAATGATCTTCCATATTGTTCTTAAATAGAGCCAAGGAATAAATGCAGGTCAGCATAAGACAGTCAGGGGAAAAATCTTGAAAGGAAGCATTTGAACTATGAAGTCTGCTATATTGAGAAGGTAGTGATGTTTGACTCATTTTTAAACTATTTTTCTCATTACTGAGACAAAGAACCCAGCATCTGGAGTTAAAGGAGAAAAAGTTTAGTTTGGCTCACAGTTCCTAGAGATTTCACTCTACAATGAACTGGCTCCAGGGCAGGGTGGCTCGATGAGAGGTGTAGCAGAGGAGAAACAACCTGTGGCAAGGTAGCAAAGCCAGTATATATATATATATGTATACCTAGGCTACTGGTCCTCCAATTTTATGGTGGTGGCGTGCACATCTAGAACTGTACTAAACCATCACTAGAAAAGTTAAGTAATCACCCTTAACTTCAGTATCACATACTCTAGATCCAGCCACCTCTGTCAAAGCTCCACCTATGACTGCATGCTTTGGGGACATATGTAGACACAAGCCATAACAACTCTACTAAATGAGAAGCTAAAGTGTTACTCTTATCAGTAACATGTCATTATTAATTATGTTCTTCAGTCATGCAGTATTGAATTCAGAGCCTGTCTGCTATGTGTTAGTTGAGGGACAATCCCTGTATTAGAATGGTAGGAGGTAGTATATTTAGACATTCTAAGCTCGGAGTCAATAGAAAAATTACCAAGTTTATTGACATTCAGAAGGAAATATATCAAGAAGATAGAAGAATGCAAAGGTGTGGCAACAAAGTATAATAAGGAGCAGGATGCTCTAGACAAATTGGAAAGAGTTGTACCACTGAAGGTTGTGCTTGACTATACATACCTTAAACACTTCAAAGAAGCAGTGTCTTTAAAAGAGAAAGACTGTTTACTTCTTGGCAAAATTCTGCAAATGTCCACTGCATCATGACATGATACCTCCCAGATCTTCTCTGTGATGTCATTCATATGTGCAAGAAAAATTTTACAGTTAAAGTGGCAAAGAGTGAGAGATTTAAACAAACTGTTTGCAAAATTGTGCTATACATGATTGTTGTGAGTTACTCTACTTTCATTGGTGGGACAAAATACCCAGCACCAAAAATGAAGGAAGGAACAGTTTTTTTAGCTCATAGATTGTAGAGGAGATTTCAGTTCACACACAGCTGGATCCAAGGTAGAGAGGCACAAGACAGAGGGTGGCCTTTCATGGCAGCAAAAAGCAGCAAAGAGCAAAATTGAGGGGCAGCCACAGTTAGCAAGACTCTCTTCCCTCCTTAAATTATAATGCAGATTAGGAATCTCAGGCACAGCCTGTATCACTCATACTGAAATCCTAGCACTAGATCAAGAATCAGGCACAAATGCCAGAAGCTTCCCCATGGCTACATGAGGCTTTAGGGAGATAACTAGACACAAACCATAGCATTTTTACCCTGGATCCCCAAAGACTCATGCACATCTCTTTACACAAATGACATTTTAGTCCACCTCTAAGAGTTGTCCAAGTTCTAAGTTTCAGCACTGCTGAAAAGTCCAAGCCCCAAGTCTCCTCCAAGATTTAAGGTGAACTCTTAGCTGCAAGCACCTGTACAAAGGAAAAGTGAAACCCTTCCAGCAGTCAATAGAACAAGATAAACATTACCATTTCAAAAGGTACACACAGCAGGATACCAAGCATTGGGACCAAAGCAAGTCCAAAATCCAGAAGGGCAAACATTATGTTCTGTCATTCGACGTGGAACATTGGAAGCAATCTTTAGCAAGTTATGAGCTCTGTGTGGCTGCACCCCAATGGCATTCTTAGTGAGAGCTCCCATGGCTTCTCTTGTAGGCTGGCTTTAAAAGATTCACTTGTGCTATAGTATCAGAGTCCAGCTGGCTGGTTGGTTCCAAGATGGAAATACCAAAGCAAGACAAAGAAAGTTGCTCATCTTATTGCAACCACAAATCAGAATAATGGGGGAAAATCCAGAGAGGAACAGGCCAGGGGCTGGACATGCCTTTCAATGGAACATCCTATTTCCTTTATCTAGGGTCTTCCTCTTACTACACTTCTACCTACAAACCCATCAATTGTGCAACCCACTGATGTGATTAGCACCTTCAGAATCCAAGCACCTCTTAGTTTAATCCAATCAATGCTCTAATTCAGCTGCTACAGGGAGGTCAGGAGCAATGAAGACGCTGATGCAGATTCCAAAGTCTAGCACCAAGAGAAAGCAAAGCATTACCTTTATGCCTAAAGGGCAAAGAGGGAAACACTCTTATGGGAACTCAGATGTAGGGCCACAGGCAAAGGAACAGTGGTCCTTTACAGACTGACTCCACCCCTGACACAGGAGAAGGAAAGTATAGGGATGAGCAGCTGACAATCTTCTGCTGCTTGCAGCTCATTGTGGCAATCAAACTGAAGAACTAGAATTGGAGCCCAAGTGTTTCTTCTGCCCTTTCAGAACACAACACAAAATGAAGAGAGTAAAACTGAACTGGGATAAATATAGAACAATCAGCTCATTTCTTTTTCTAGGACTTGTTGCCTTTTTTCTAGTGTGGTCAGCTTGACTGCACAGTCACTCCATGTCTGCGATTTAGCTGTTTAGCACATATAAGCACTGCATGATAGGCCAAGAGCTGCTCTTCAAATGGACTTTAGTAGATGGGAGAGTGAGATATGAATTTAGTATAACTGTGCTTCTCATATTTGCTCCTGAGAGATCTGAGCAAGCATGTCTATCTGTCACTTTCCCTTTCAGGATCATCATGCCAGCTCAGTCCTGAGGTCCACCTGTCAATTTGTAGTGCAGCTCAAATCTACAGGATAGTCTTCCATGCGGCTTTGAAAATGTACCTTGTAAATCCATTAAAGCAATTGGCCCAAGTATTTTATGTGTTCTATAATCCTAAAGACGTTGTGCCCATTCATCTTTGGAGGATAGAGAACAATGCAATGACTTGTCTTTCTTTTTAGGGGGTTGGCCAACAGAAACTCTTATCTATGAGATCTCCAAGTGTCTGAGCTGCTTTGTAACATATGGCAATACTTCACCACATGGTCTGTGAAAAACCAAGAACAAGTAAATTTGCTCCTTAGTAAATTATGGTAGAGAACCGAAGAGTTGACATGGACCTGAGATGTAATGTTAAATAGTATTTATGCCCCTCAGGCTTAAAGACAGACTGTTTCTGATTACATTGCTGAATGCCACTGAAAGACAGTTTTTTTGTTGTTGTTGTTTTTTTGTTTTTGTTTTTTTTTTTTTGTTTTTTTTTAGGGTAGCAACATCTGAGTCACGGCATGTGCACAGTTCCTTGAAAAAATATATCATATCCAAAAGAGCAGCTAAAATTATTGCAATGTCTGAAGTTGTAATCCATAGTTCTATAAGATACTTCTAACTCTTGCAGAAGCTAAGTGGGAAAGTAAAATAAACTCTAAGAAGAGATTTAAAAAAATCTTCATTGCTGTCTTTAAAGTCCTTGATGGTTACTCTAATTTCTGAAATACCCTCTGGTAATGTGATTTTTTTTTGGGGGGGGTTAAAAATTTTTTAATTTAGTACCCTGAAGTCATCATGAGAGAAAAGTATATGAGACAGGTTTACAAATAAGCTTCATTTCATGGTTGAAGAAACCATCAGTAGATGTACCATTTAGTAAATTTTGGACTTAAATATGTCGTGGTAAAGAAATAATAGAGTAACAGTTTCAATTAGTTTAGTGTAGGTTACAGCACCAAGGTATCCTCTCTCACCTGACCTTCCTTAGAAGATCATAGGATCAAATCTGTCCCTTGGGGCCAAAATAAAACATAAATGCTGAGTATTTGCTTTTTCTGAGTGGCATTATTAATGGAGGAGAGCCTCTGGAAAGAATATGAGAGAGAGTCACATACATAAAATCTTTCTTGGGAGTCTTTCACCAAAGGAGATTGGTGTCTCTGCCAATCAAGTCATTCTGGTTCCAAATGACAGTTTGAGTTTCAGAATTGAACTAGAGGCTCTGAACTTTATGAGTGTTTCAGCTGTTACTTTTTGCTCAGTGGACCAGGAATTTTTCTATCTACATAACTTAACACATTAGAAGATGGTCCAGGCCTTCTATTCTCAGGATTCTTGAGAATCATTAACCATAGCTGCACACTGTTGTGCTAATAATGGCAACTGCACCTGCTCTACCTCTAAAGGTTCTGTTAACCACGTAGCCCTGCTACTGTGAAGCCCCATCATTCCCATTCAGGAGCTTAAGTGGATCCCAGCCAGATTCGCTGTCAACTCTAGTACCCAGAGAAATATCTCTGTAGCATTTTATGTGAATTTTGGTGAGTTCAGCAATGTATTTCTTAAAGCTTTGGTTAAAAAGAGTTTGTACTACCTAAAAACTGTCTTGATATAGAAGCAATCACTTCCTAAAGGAGAGCTGGATTTGTCTGGCTGTTTATCTTGGATCTGTTTCTCATTGTGACCATAGAGTCAAGGAGCTTCTAAATCAGATATACAAGAGGAATCTTACTCTCCTTATCAAGTATCTGCAACAAATAACATCAGTTAAAATTTGATTGTTTCCTTTGAGAGAAGATTGATTCTCTGAGGCAGGACTGGGAAGTCAGAATGAGGGGAAGAAAATCCTCCAACAAAAAGTAAGTTGAAGGACCAGCGAGGTAGTTCAGTGGACTAAAATGCCTGCTTAGTGCAAGCACGGGGAACGCGGTTCGTTCCCCATACCACATGCTATGCCAGCCTTGCTCCCAGGGTGGGCTAAGCTGGCCAGAGTCCTGGTGTAGTGGCCCATCTCCATAATCTCAGCACTGGGGAAGCTGAAAAAACAGGAGGATCACCACATGCCTGAGCTTTGTAATGAGACCCTATAACAACCAAATACATTAAAAAATATGTTTAAGAAGACTTGAAAGTTTAAATTCCCAGCTTCATCCTCCCTAACTGACCTTGAGCTTGTAGTCTTTCCTGACTCTCCCTCCTCCTTTAACAGAACAGATATCATCACTGGTGCATTTTTGTTTCCAGACCTTCAGCTTTCACAATAGGTCATTGCTTCTGTTTACCTATGGCTATGTAGGACATGAGACTTCTCTTATTCTCAGTCGGCAGCAGAAGAGCCATTCAATCCCAGCATCATACTGAGAAGCATGCTCACGATACACATGAATTTGCTCTTCAAGACCTTGAAAAAAACTGAAGAGAATTTTAAAAGGTGATTAATAAAGGCTTAAAGAAGTGGAAAGTTATGTTGGAGGGGCAAGGTGGCTACACTCTTCTGCATGTCTTGAGTCTTCACTTTTCATGTTTTCTCATTATTAACATCTTCTATCACCCCCAGGTCTGATTATTTCAACTAGTAGGTGCACTGGCAGTGGAGAGAAAGCCGAAAGGGGGAGGTGAAGGATCATTCCTGGTTCTCCTCGCTCTATCATCGTGCATTCTGTCACTTTTGGACAGGCTGTCCTCTGTGCAAGTTCTGTCTTTCTCTAGGTTAAATAAAAAATTGCTTCCTTGATCTATTCACATCTAGGAGTGGTACTTCTTTCTGTGAAATCTTGACTCTGTTCCTTGGTAAAAAGTACACTTTTTAATTCTCTGCAAAGTACTAAGTTTGGTATGCCTCCTGATTGACATACTGCTATAAGAAACGTTGAAACTAATGAAGACCAAATGTGAACAGGTGGTCATTGCAAACCCAGAAGAGAGGGGCAGGATGCATTCAGCAAGCTCAGCAACAGCACCTGCCTGGCAAGGTTGAAGTCCAAGAAAGAAAGAAAGAAAGAAAGAAAGAAAGAAAGAAAGAAAGAAAGAAAGAAAGAAAGAAAGAAAGAAAGAAAGAAAGAAAGAAATAGTGGCAAGGGAACAGCTGTGAAAGCCTTCATTTCTGAAAGGAAGCCCGCTGTGAAAGAAACACTGCCCCACCCCCTAATACGTGGCAGAGACACTGAGCAGATGGACTTAAGGATACCTCTAGCATTCTCTCCTTTCATCTTCAATATGTTGTTGTGGTCTTCCATTAGCCATATCCATTCATTCCTTGTAGGGCTGGAAGCCCCATGGTGTTGCCAGTGGAAGTCAGCCTCCTAGTACATTACTGGCTTCTCATGGACTATAGCTGTTTATTGCTGCAGCCAGTGCCTTTCTGGAGGACTGTGATACTGTGAGAAATGCATGGGAGAGTTAAAAACACGTCCTACTTCACTTCACTGTGCAACACTTAACAGACAGCACTACCTAACCCCAGCCCTGTGCCAAACAACCAAGCTTGGCCTGAAACAGCTTCCACAGCAGGGACTTGAAGAATCTACTGTGTACTTAGTAGAGTTTTTAAAAATGTGGAGCATCCAGGAGGCAGTGCAAAACATCTCACTACTGTCATCTTCTCTTTGTTAGGATTACAAGTTGTCCATCCAGTTACTCTAAGATTCACTTGTTCCATTTTACTTTACTCTTCAAAAATTAGAGTAATGCTTTCTCTTCACAGTACCTGTAAGAAGTAAGTGGACTCTCATGACATTGCTAATGAACGGAAGTATTCATTATTAATTCCTGACCTCTGCTCCTTTCCACATTTTTCTTTCATTTGTTTCTCATTTCCTTTTCTGTCTAATTAAGCTAAAAATTGCTATAGTCTGACCTTCACCTCAAGGATTTAAAAACTAAGATTTCTGGCTTTGACAAAGTATGAAATTGCTGGAGACTCCCTGGTATGCTTCTGCGCTTTCTTAAGACAGACAAAACATTATTTAAAAAAATGTTAATTAAGAATTTTAAATATGTGGAGGAAGCAAAAACTCAAATATTTTTACAAAGTCCTATAACATTAGCCATGCAAACAAATATATATAAAATCATAAGTTTAACCCATTTAAATTCTGTTTAAGAACATTAGTCTGCAAGTAAAATGACAACAACAACAACAACAACAAAAAGAGTTGACTGCTTCTCAGAAGTACAATAATTGAATTTTTGCTTTGTGCCATTTGAGGGCTAATGTTAAATCTGATGGGTGAGTTATTTCATGATTTCCTGTTAATATTTCCTCATTAATCACTTGAAAAAATTAACAGTGCCAGGGAGAAAATGCCTTTTCTTTTTCTCATTCTTACTTACTATTCAAACAGCCATGTGTTTGATTTCAGTTTTATTCAGTGATTCCAAATTGGTCAATAAAATGTTAATGATTACCAACATACTATATTTCTCACTTGACGATCATCATTTAATTCTAACAACTGCGGGCTGAATAGTTGTTAAAACAGCAGGAACTAATTCATATATTCAAGCTAAATGAATAAAATTTGATTGCATATTTGTTCCACTCAACTTTGATAACTGACAATGTAAGCGAGGTGCTTCACAGAAATTTCTTTGAAAAGGCTTGATGCTTAGCTTTCATGGATTAAACCAACATCTGAAACAGTGCTATATTATCCCATATTTTTGCCTACTCCCAATGGACCATGGGCCATAAAATTCACATTTTAAATTTTAAGGCATTTCTGTTGGATTGTGCAAGACCCCATTTGAGGAGCCTCCACATTCAGAGGCAGCGACATATTTTCCAAAGTATCTCCTCTGTATGACAACTCACACGCTCTCTCCTGACTCATAAGTCCTAAGATAAACTATCATTCCAGAAATTCACAGGGTGATTTCCATCATCTTAACATATAGGTGAACTTAGACATTAAGAACTATTTAGTTTCAAATACAGTCTCATACTGTCTTTACTTTGAAGTTTCTTTCTTTTCCTTTGGAAACACACACCTTGAGAAATTTGACCATGCAATAAATGGTGCCTAGGAAAACATTTCTCAGAGTTTATTTTTTGGGAAATATGACCAATTAATTATTTATAACAAACTTGTATGACTAACACCCTCCTGTAATGTTTCTGTTATTCACATAACAAAATGTAAATTAATAAATATGTTAAATATTTTTCTCCCTGCTATGTTCTTATTTTGTAACTTCATTTTACAACTGTCAAGACAGTATGTAAAACCAAAATTGCATTAGCTTATTTTGGTATTTTTCAGATATCATGCAAGAAACAAATTGCATGAAAATAATAGGTTTTCTTTAATATTAATGCAATAATTTCAAAAGTAATCAACATTGAGTCAGAGCAGATAACTTAAGAACATATAAAATAATATATGATTCTTATATGTACAGTTCAAAAGACACATAAAAATGAAGATTTTTCTATATATAATTTTAATAAGTCAAATAATAATATTGAATAACCTTCTAGTTGGTTATTCTTCTCTATCATTTGCACTTATTATATAATTTTCTTTGTATAACTCTCCTTCTTCAATACCACCAAGCTTCTTCAATGTGGAACCACATTTTACAAAACTTCTCTAGACAATCATTATATTTGTGAGAAATCAAACAATTTCTACAGTCAAGATAAATGCAAACTCAAAACTTTTGCTCAAAACTTTACATAGGGCATCTCTTCCTATGGTAGGAAGTAGGAATTATAGTGTTTAAATTGTAATGTATAAAATGAAAGAAGATACATATATATCTATGATAAATATAAATTTTCTACTTCTACTCACAGTAGTTGATTAAAATTTTGAGCCAGTGTTTAAGCTTTAAAGCACACAAAATAAGCAATGCTATCACATTCACATAGATGTACACAGAATTATTCCTTTCAGTTGGGTGACTGGTGAGGTCATATTGATGTCAGTATGCAATTTCACTCCTGGAAGTCCATTAACTTTTGGCTACTAATTAGTCAAGATCTTTTTAGTTACTTAAATATGAAATACTTGTTTAATATATATTTTTGTACAGAATCACTATAACTTTTCTCCTGTGGCATAGTCTGAGAAAATATTGAACCAGCTTTCATAGAGACCTTAACAATATGCATGACTCTGAGAGAACTCAATGACAAATCTCCAAAGGGTTTTCATGGAAAAAATGAGGACAGCAATTGGAGGATATAAAAGGCTCCCAGAATAAATTTGAAATACTAAACACTGAAAAATAATTGTTTTAAATGAAGAAAACCATGCGAATAGCTTACCCATTTGGTGCATACTAAATACCCATTTTATTCTCCTGCAACAATAAATATTTTAACTTCTGGTATGGGCACACCTACCCAAACCTCTCATGCATGAATCAGCCATTTATTAATTTCTACTTTATGAAGTTGAGAAGTAATGAAAATGAAATCATTCTCTCAGAATATTTGAGATATTTGACTAACAATACAGTGATCTCATAAGTGAAGACTCAGTGACTAATGTATGAAAAATGTAATGGATAGAGGTGTCCATAGGGTCAGAGAAGTAAGCAAATTTCTTGAGTATCTCAACTACTATAGAAGGATGATAGAAGATATCTCTGTAACAACAGAGCAGATGATTTCTCTGATAAATTTGTGATACATTCAGAAGTATTGCGATGTTGATAAGAAATGTTTGCCATCAAAGTCTATTTATTTATTTATTTATTTGTATTTTAACTTTAAGAGTAAAAAATAGAAGCAAAAACAAATAGAAAAAATGACATAAACAGGGTAAGGGGTAACACACAATACATATGTTACAGATTTTCAAAACAGGGATAGCTAATATATATATATATATATATATATATATATATATATATATATATATAT
>PVKA01024090.1:9211-19816 GCA_004027165.1 Ctenomys sociabilis
TTTATTTTATTAAAATACAAATGTCAATCAGACAGTTTCAAGACACCTTAACCATACAGAGTCGATGAATTAATACATTGCAAACTGTTTTCATAACGTTTTGGTATTGTACAAGGTGCATACATGAAATTATATTTACAGGTTTTTTTATAGCTGAATTATATCAAAGATTCAATAATTATTTACCTAGTGGATGACCTAAATTGGTTGAATGACAATGGAGTGCCCATCTGTGACAGGTGTAGACAAAGGAAGGGGTATAGAAAGGAGGAATCATGATGTGTGTGTATGATCAATACAGTTGGGATAGATACACTGTGCTTCTATGAGAGGCAAGATTTGCACTAATGGTGGTTGGACAGGATATTATGTCAGCTTCTAGTACTATGGACAACCACTAGGAAAATAATAAGGTAGAAAGTATTAATTATTGAATCTTTGGTATAATTTAGGCATAAAAAGTAAGATACGTAAAGAGCTATACTCTCTTAATTTACTGATAAGAGACATCTGCTATAATAATGTCTGTAAGTATGATATCATGTATGCACCTTGTACACTACAAAACATTATGAAAACAGTTTGCAATGTATTAATTTATCGAATCCGTCCTGTTAAGGTGACTTAAAACTATCTCATTGATATTTGTACTACAATAAAATAAAAAAATAAAAAAAATAAAAAAAAAAGAAAATCTTGAGACTCACTGAAAGGCCATTTCGGTTTTCTTAAATCCAGTTCATTTGATTAATGACTACAAGTTACATATAGGAGAGTGGAAAGATGAGAAAATATTTGGTAAATGAACCAGTGCAGTGAGATCTGTCAAGGTGGTGAATATGTTAAATATAAAATATGCAGATGCCATTTTATGTCTTTCTAACTCAGTGTCTCAGTTACTCTCTTGTTGCTGGGACAAATTATCTAACACTCAAAATTAAGGAAGGTGGGGTTTATTTATCTCAGTTAGTGGAGGTTTCAGTGCATACCCTGTACGCTCCAAATCAGACCGACACATAGCACAGAGCAGCAGTTTATGGTGGGGGAAAAGAGCAAAGGAGTGGAAGGAACTCAGGCAGCTAGCAAGCCTTTCTCTCCTCCACATAGTGTAATGCAGATTACTTGACCCTGTTCACACCCACAACAATCCATCACAAACTCCAAAAACTGCCCCATAGCTGCAGGAGCCTTTGAAGGGACAACTGTATACAAACTGTAACAGTTGGCAGGGATTTAAGGATATTTGTGGCATACTGTTTTATTAAAAAATACTGAGACCTACCTTAAACCCACAGTGGAACACTAGAAAAAGAAACATACTCTGATTCTTGCACACAATACCATATGGCCATGAAAATGTAATTATAGATCCTTTAGATGTCACAGAAAAGGGCAGTAAGGGAGAACTGAACCCAGCTGGCTACTGACATCAGGCTGAGAGGGACAAAGAAGGCCTAGACCCTCCAATCCCAAGCAGGCCTGGCTTGCAGGCCACAGGCTCTACTGCATCCTGTACTTAAATGTGTCCCCCAGTGAGGTTATGGGCAGAACTCTGTGGTCGACCATTTCCGTGTCTGCATCTTGCTGCGCTCAGCAGCTCTGTGATGCTGTGTGAGATTCTGGTTCTCCTGAAAAAGCTGTTTGTACTTCTTTGCAACTCATACTTGCACACCAGGTGCTTGTGCTGTGACCCCAGATGAGATGGTGCATTATTTAGGAGCAGGTGCATGCTTCTGACCATGCATTATGTTGCTCTCCAAGACACCATTGCCCCCAGAGCAGCTGGAGGATCATGAGAAACAATTGTTTGCAGAGAATTGTCCTGCACACAAGGGGCCAAGGAGCACAACTACTTCTGTGCCAGCCAACCTGGAAGAAGAAAATGAATGGGTCGGTTAAAAGAAAATATTGACCTGGTGCCTGACCACAGGATGACTACAGAGTAGGGATAGTCAGCACATGCTCTATGGACATCTTCTCCATAAGCCTTGTTGTGTTGAGCCAGTAACTCTATTTTGTTTGGTGATACGAGGGATAGAACTGAGGACCTTGTGCTTGCCAGGCAAGCACTTTTTCCACTGAGCTATGTCCCTGGCCCCAAGCTGTGTTAAATCTTACAAAGAGTCCTGGCTATTCTTCAATGTGTTTTACATTAAGCGTCTGGGCCGGCAATAAATTTTGCTTCATCAGCTTGACTTTCAAGGTTTACTTAGTGGTGTTTTCCCCTCAGTATTCGAAATCTTTGTGCTGTAGATTTAACAGAGTATTGCTTTATCACTTAGATGCTATAGGCATGGTTAATATGTTCCCATTTCTACATAAGGCATGCTGTTTCCTGCAGTTGTCTGGAGGAATCCTAGGACACCACAATGCTATGGACTCAGGAAGTGCTTTTCCTGGAGGTTCAAGGAAATCTAACACCTGTACCCTATGAAGATTACCAGTGAAATTATTGCATGTACTGTGAGATGTTCAGTCATGCTGAGTAAAACTTCATTGCAGATTTCACATAAATTTGTTCCATAGCTCAGTTAAAAAATACAATGAGAAATGGTGATGACTCTGGGGCTTATAATGAAGACATAAAGTGAGAAATGGTGATGACTCTGGGGCTTATAATGAAGACATACTGAGGTCTTCTGGGTACTCACAAGTGCTCATTAACTAGAGTGGAAATGCAAATGGATCCTGAGGAAATCAGATCAATGATTAGTGGAGCAGGGAATACATATGTATCTAAATCATCCCCTACACCTTGGTCCTATAAAATCCTGTAGATCAAAAATCGCCTAAAGGAAGTCTAAGTTACAAAAGTATTAAAAAAGACCAATCTGCTTGGATGATAGATGAGGGGAAATAATCCTGCTTATATACTCTGATTAGTGTTGCTTTTGATTGTTTTTAGTGTGCCTCTCAGAAAAGATACGCTTTTCTTCCAAACCAAATTCTACAGCAGTATTGCCGTGCAAATGTGAATTCTTCTCCAATGCCTTCCAGGTCAAATCTCATTTCAAGAAGGACCCAGGTTCCCTCTTTCCTGGTGTTGGCTTTGGAGATGCAGTCACAGAGAAACCTGAGGCTGAATCAGTCTCCACTGTGTGGGTCCCCATGTGCAGAGCTATCTTGGTTTTTACAAGATCTGCAGAACTGAACAATGAGCAAAAAACTCTCATTTCATGTATCCAAGTGAGGGATCAAGGAACACAGACTGAAGGAGGACCCTGAGTCTGTGATCTGTCCATGGTCCTGTACCATGTGCACCTCTACAAGGCTGTGAATAAGCAGGTCAAGATTTCCAATAGATGCTAAAATCACACATGTGGCAGGGACTAACACCTGTAAACACGGATGTGGCAGGTTGGGCAGAGAGGTCTGGCCATGGAGCAGCCTTCAGGGACATCGAACCCTCAGAGTTCTGAGGCTTCCTTTTCCCCCATCAGGCCTTCACGTTTGGGGATTTATGTTCTAAATTCGCAGTTACCAGAGACCTTCTCAGGACACATGGCTTTCCCTGCTATTCCTCATAGGCTGATGCTTCTCTGTATTATAGAAGAAACAAGGGATTATTGGGTGAATGAATCTCAACCTCTGCATTCTTCAGCTTAAGAATTCTCATAGTCCTGTATACCTAAGGCATTCTTTCAGAAAAGTGAGGCTGAATGTGGTATACGTGGCACAGAACCAGCCATGGCCCCAGGGGTGGCTTTGTCTGCAGAATGCACATTCTCCATGTTTTTCTCACTGCTGCTGGCACAGTAGCTGTGGGAGAGAAACACTACAGAAGCAGAGCCCTTAGCATTGGCAACCTCTGATGTCCTGCTGGGCCCACTGTGCGCCCAGTGATTTGATTTCTTCCCTCTTTGCCTATGATGAATGTGATATGTTCTATTCTTCCCTGCAGGCAGGTTCACAATACTGTAGGGCATTTGTGTCTTGTCTCCAGGCTTTTAGTTATCACTTCATGACACTGTAGTCTGTGAGCACAGTGAGAACACTGTGTAAAATATGGCTTAGCTTCTGCTCATAGACGATAAAGACTGCTCATAGACCCTAAAGAACAAAAGTATTAAAGACAAATCTGCATAGATGATAGATGAAGGGTAACACTCACTGGAATATGGGATTCCTGATTATCTCCTGTGGAGCTTAATTCTTACCTCTTGGGCTGTCTTCTCAAAAGGAGAGCAAGAGAAGTGTGGGGTCTCAGGTCTATTTGGTACAGCCAACGTTAGAGTTTTGTGTTAATATAAAGAAGGATGGTGTGTGGGTTTTCCTCAATGAACCCTGGAGTTAAGGCCATGGGCTGGCACTTGGACTATGTCTGAGGAGTTTGCACCTTTGCCTTGACATGGCACATTATGAGGTCAGATCCTGATTACTCATCTGGCCAGTGAGTCCTTAATTAAACTTTGTTATGAGTACTACTCAGTGACAGAAATGCTATGGGCATGGCCATCGAACCTGCCTCATGGAAATGCATTGTGTAAATATCCAGAGATTCTCAGTGCATGTGTTTGGGTCCCATGGAGGTGGGGCCAGAGTCAGTGTTTGCTTTTTAAGGGTGATATTTGGCATAGTTTCCTGTAAGCATTTCTAGCACACACCTAAACTGCGGGCCCAAGAACAGCTGCACTACCCCCCACCACCTGTGTGCTTCCAATTGTCATGAATGGTGAGTCCCGCATCTAAGAATTACATTAAGACAGATAAATTGGCCATGGCATTTAATGTTCTAGAAGAGCCTGACACTTTGAAGATCTTACAATGGCTCATGTGAAGCCATAGATCACTAGTGACAACTTCAGGAAGAAGTTAGGGTGTGTCTGAGCCTTGCATGGCTCCTGAACCCTCATCCAGTTCCAGGTCAGCATGGGCATCTCTCACAATGTAGTCTAGGACATACTGGGGTGCACATGGCCAGAGCAGTGAGAAGGAGAGACCAAGTATCTCAAGCTCAGTTATGGTGAACTTCAGTTATGCTGAGGCTTACCAGGGTAAGGGTCTGAGGGTTGTTCAGCAAAAAGATGTGAGGAGGTATGGGGACACCATTTAAGTTGAGATGTCCCTGATTAACACTTTGGTCACAAGGAAGGAGGTACAGACCAGAGAATGATACCAGAATTACATATGGCTCTCTCCAGAAGCCAAGACTAAATTCCAGTATGTGTGGTTCTCAGAACTGAGCATGGAGCACAGATCCTAAAACATTGTTACCTATGTTCTCAGCTACTAACATGGGGTTTAAGGGGCTTCCAGGCTATGTACCCACTTCTCAGGTGAAGACCCAGAGCAATCTTGCAGCACACACTGTGACAGCTTTCTTATTTTTAAAATCATGATCTATTTTTAAGAGTCAAAAAAAGAGTAAGGCAAACAAAAGCAAAGACAGAAACAGGGTAACATGTAATAATACATTACAGATTTTCAAAACAAGAATATCTGATTAAAAGTAACATTTGTTTTAATCATCAAATCTGTTGCTCAAATTAACATATAGTTATGCAAAGTGAGACATGTTTGAATATTACCACATGCTTTCAAGAAATCTTACATTTTTTAAATTTTCATTTGCTTTTATTACCTTTTAAAAATATTTTAAAGAGTGTAGCAATAACTGATGTGACATTAGAAGTGACTTCTAGTGGTACACACTTAGAAGACCAAGATGACAGATAATTCAAGCATGGTTTAAGTATTACACATTGCTGTCCTCAATGTAATTGCTTAGTTCACAGATACAGAGTCATGGTGAGAATTCTACCCATTAACTGCCATTTTCAGAAACCTGATGGAACTTCTTAGGAATATTTGCCTTATCCAAATTGTGTATATACATGTATGATTTTGCTCTTGCCTTATTTCCTAAATTTTCTCCTTTCTCTCTTTGCTACTTAATCCTTAAGTTCTGTTTCTCCAACCAATGTTGTGCAGGTTGTGGGGAAGAAGGAGGGAATGTAGATTGGTGCAACCATTATGAAAATCAGTGTGGGGACTCCTCAAGAACTAGGCCTGGAAATCCCATTCAATCTAGCTGTCTCCCTTCTGGAAAATTTCCAAAAAGAACTGAAAATATCTTAGCAGAGTGATATATGTGCACCCATGTTTATTGTAGTGCAATTGTGATGCAAAATCTTGGAAACAACCAAAATGCCCATCACCTGAGGAATGGATGAAAAATATGGCATTTTTTTTCTTTTTAAACAGCATTTAGTACAGGGTCTGCAGGGCCCCACTAATTTGATTGGACTCATAGTGGTTCTCCTGTTTTCAGCCTCTCAAGCAATGGGATTAAAGGTGAGCCCTACCACACCTGGTCTAAATCACCATATCAGCATGCCCTAGGGTGGGGCCAGCACAACACAGTGCGGATCATGCCCTGGCTGCTAGGCTCTGCCTAAGCAGGCACTTTAGTCCACTGAGCTATCTTGTCAGCATGAGATATATTTTTATAAAATAGAGTATTACTCAGCTATGAAGAGAAAGAAACTTGAAGACTTCTTAGGTAAATGGATGAAACTTGAGGCTATACTCAAGTGGAATAAATGAGACCCACATGTGTAAATATCATATTGTCCATTTTTACTAAGATAGCACAGAAGGTGAAGGGAATGCCACCCAGCCCAAAGGTGAAGCCAGGGCAATAGCTTTAAAGGCCAAGAAGACCATGCTGAAAGGCATCCACAGACACAAAAAGAAGATAGGAACATCACCCACCTTCTGCCATCCCAAGACACTGTCTCTGGTGGCAGCCCAAACACCCTCAGAATAGCGCACACAGGAGAAGCAAGTTTGACCATTATGCCACCAACTTCACCCTGATCAAAGTCATTTGTGAAAAGGATCAAGGACAACAACACACTCGTGTTTATTGTGGATATCAAAGCCAATAAGCACCAAATACATCAAGCTGTAAAGAATGTCTAGGACATCAGTGTTGCCAAGGTCAACACTGTAATCAAGCCTGATGGAGAGAAGAAGGTATATGTTGATGCATATCATATTATGATGCATTGGATGTTACCAAAAAATTGATCATCTAAATGTATATATACATTTTTCCTAGTTAAAAACATATTGTCTCCTTAATTCAAGAACTCAAAGGAAAAACTGAAGTGTCACAGCCTTTGAGGAGCATCTTTTTCCCACCTGTGATTTTCCTTGTAAGGAAGTCTTGGTCTTGGGGCCTTGAGCAAGGGAGAGAATCGCTGTTACTTGAAGTCCAGGTAGGGTCCTTTATAGGCTCCTGCCTTCTGCCTCCCCAACACACCTGGGCTTCCCTCACATCTGCAGCACTGAGCACACAGATACCTGCCATGGTTGGCCAGAAGAAACTGGCCCTTGTCATTTAGGCTCAATAGAGTAGGCCTCATACCTTGAAACGATATTCTCCAGGTTTCTGTGACTGCTGTTTTCTCTGATTTCTTCACAAGCTGTGTACAAGTTTTGTATATGAATAGGGATACTTGTTGATATTAAGGATTTCTGGGGTCAGTCTTTGACATCTGTGGAGTGGCCTGCCTTGCCCTTCACGCTCTGCAGTCTCAGAAAATAAGGTTGATACAGAAGGTCTTTTAGGGTGAATTAGTGCTTTTTACTTTCTCAAGTTGCAATGTGAATGTGCATTGGTTGACAAGAATGACCTAGCAGAAAAGTTTGGATTCAATCTGCTATTTTAAAGTTTTAAACCAAACTTTCCAAGAATACAAAGTAAGGCAGAACTATATATTGTGGTCTGTGGAGTTGCTTAGTTACATCATACTGTACAGGCCTTGGGTTCCTGGTGACATTCTTCTGATGGGTCTTGGATATCAAATGACAATTTTGTTAGATCCACTTGCCATAAACATAATGAAGAGAAGATTTTCAATAAATGTATGTGATCATCTGTGACACTTTATGGTGGTTGACTATCCAGATGGGGGATCAGCGTTATTACTCCATAGTAATAAGATCAAGATCTAAGAGTCAGAACATGAGAAATCACATAGTCACATGCACCTATTCTTAAAATCACACCTTGTGTGAAACAGAACTCCTAAACTTCTCCAGCTATAACATCAGTGGACAGAAGACAGTGTCCAGTTCTCAGTATGATTTTTATGGTCACTGGCAAACATTTGTAGTGTGACTGGAAGGTGGGAATTCAGCATACCTCTATCAAGCCTACCCACTTTGTGTTACAAATGGTCATAAAGTGCTGGCCTAGCCTGTGGGAAGTTCTGCAACCTCAATGGCCTGGCAAGATTTAATGCTTAACAACAGCATGGCATACCTACCAGAGTGCCTTTACAATGACTCCTATGAGGTCACAGCTCTAGTGCTGACCACTGTGGGAAGGAGTTGGGTGACTCAGCTGCTGCTGGCTCTTTGAGCCCTCCTCTACGAGCTCACTGTGTGAGAGATCCAGGCCGATGAAGAATTTACCAAATAGTGGAGGCCTCATAACTTGACCTAAAATGGTGTAGATCCCAGTTTTTTCCCTGCTCATCTTTCCAGCAAATAGGTCACCTAGAGGTGGCCTTCTGGGGCCAAAACTTCTCCCTAGTTCTGACAAGAAGACCCTCACTCCATCTCTGTAAGGGTACCATATACCAACTGCAGACAGCAGCAGGTATGGCCCAGGGAGCAATGCCAGAGAATCACAGAAGACTTTCTCAATAAGCCAAGGAGTTACAGGTGGTCCTAGGAGCAGAGAACACATGGTATCATTGCTTGGACAGGTGCTGTCATACTGGGCAATTGACACTACTATACACTGCTTACATAGAAGGTGTTGAGCTGCATTCTCGGGGAGATTATCTGCAGGCCTTCCTTCAGATACTAGGCTCACTTCCTGAGGTTCCTGGAGGAGAGATCTTCAGGTGTGAGGAGAACATGTCCATCCTCCCCCTAGTCCCTTTTGTATTTTTCTGTTGCCCTCTCTCCTTATCTGAGACATTGAGACCAACCAGGGTGCAGAAGAAAACTATGTAATAAAAACTTGGTCACAGTATCATTTCCTAAGGATGCAGAGTCAGAGTTACACTGGAAAGTGGTACTTGTTTTCATCATGGTCTTGTTGGACCACAGCTCAAGACTCGTGATTCTCCTTTGCTGTACAATGACCTACTGCATCAACAACCCACCAGGTATAGCATTATTTTTGAAGTAGTTGACATACTAGTGTTTTCATATTGTTCTGGAGTCATTGTAAGAACATTCTCCTTGCCATCCCTACTCCAGAGAGTGTACCTTTCAATCCTTGAGACCAGGGGCCTTATTTCATAACCAAGAGCAGAAGGATGAGTTGAGTGGATACCATGCAATAAGGTTTAAGTTTGGCCTGATCTCCTTTTGGTTATGTTAACTTGGGAAGAATAATGCCCATCCTGCTGTACCCATAATGAAGTCTGGAATTATGGGTGAGGGCTGCGATGCTTGCTTCAATTTGTATGAATATGCTTTGCACATGTGTGAATCTAAAGGTCTATGGCTCACTGGATATGGTATTTAACTACTTAGCTAGCTAACAAGTCTGGCCTTGTCACTCCTTGGTGACAAGCTCTGCATCAGAGGCTGAGACAGTTAAGACAGACACAGCTCACCTACCATGAGGAACAGCACCCTATGAAAAAATCAGTTTGTATGCTATGATTTGTGTGGAACAAATGGGCAGAGAACAGGGGTCAGTGTTTAATTTTGGGTGTGATTTTCTGCATGCTTCTGTAAGCATCTAGGGCCCATGCCTGAAAGGTGGGGCCTAAGATCATGCACTCCTCCCTTCCAAGTAGTCAGGAAGGGCTCACCCCACAGGAAAAAGTTCTGCAAGGGTCTTGGCCCTATTGCTGAGTGCCAAGCATGCCAAAAGGCCTTTGCTTCCTCCTCCTGTGGAAGCACTTGAATTCCTTCTCCTTCTGGGCACCCATGATGTCCTGACCCTTGACCCTTGCTGCTTGTCAGTATGTGTTCTGGAAAAAGCACCCAAATTCATCTGATCAATTCAGAAACCATGCCTTTATGTACCTGATCTAGGATTGCATCGTGGACTCCATGCCTGATAGTCTGTCCCAGAATCTGCATTGTCTACTAGCTCATGGGGAAACTTGGGACTTGGCTGAAGAGGCACCAGGGCCCCTTACAGTGGCTGGGATGGATGTTCAAAGCATGAAGATTGCAGCTTTTCTGCTGATTGAAAGTTGGAAAGGTCACAGTGAGTGAGTGTGGAAGTACTCTGTAAATACGTATGAACAGATCTGCATGGGAACAATGCTGGCAAAGGAGCCACAGATTTCAGCAGAAGCCTAACAGTCTCCAGTACAGAAAAGTGAAGAGTTCTGCTCGGTGCATTCCAATGTCCTGTTTGGAGAACAGGCAGAGAATGATAGATTCCACTGCCTTAACTGCATAACATTGTAGTGAATTTAAATATTAAAAGGGCAGCAGCTAAAACACACCCTTAGCAGAGCATTTCTTCACTTTGTGCTCACTATGCAGTCTATGTAAAACTTCTACTTAAGGGGAAGTCCTATTGACTTCAGAAAGGTGGGTATTTCCTAGTGAGTGACCTTTTTCTTTTGTTTTTTCTTTTTTATATAATTTTTTATTGAACAAATAGCAATGAGACAG
>PVKA01024090.1:19916-34909 GCA_004027165.1 Ctenomys sociabilis
TTTTTTTTTTTTTTTTTTTTTTTTTTTTTTCGGAACCGGGGATTGAACTCAGGCCTTTGTGCTTGCCAGGGAAGCACTTATTCCACTGAGCCATCTCCCCAGCCCCATGTTTTTTAAAGCTGAATTATAGTACAGTTTCAATAATTAATACTTTCTACCTTGTTATCTTTCTAGTGGTTGTCCATAGTACTAGAAGCCGACATAATATCCTGTCCAACCACTATCAATGAAAATTTTGCTTCTCATAGAATTATGCAGAAATGCTGCATATTTATCCTAACTGTGCTGTCTATACAAACACAGCATGGTTCTTCCTTTGTATCCCTCTTCTTTTGTCTAGACTTGTCAAAGATGGGCATTCCATTGTCATTCAATAATTACAGGTGCCTGAACTCTGCGACATAATTGAACACAGTCCAGAGTCCACAATAATAGTGAGTTATCTGAAGAAGTTGTTGACTAGTCATTTACAACTCCGCTTATTATTCTAGCCTTCTTTTATTACCTCATGTTTATACTTTTGTGTTAGATAGTTAGCACCGAGATAAAGTAAGACCTATATAACAAAAAATGCAGTTTTGTATCTGATGAGGTCAGTCAAGTCCCCTCAGGGTTTATCCTGTAATCCTGTACCTCACACTATAGAACCTTTGTCTGTGTCAGCTGTGTGGATGAGTCACAGCCATTGCTTGACCAATTTACTCTCTCTGAAAGCCTGAGAGAAAGTTTTCTCTCCATGTGACTCTCCTTAGGAACACTACATCATCAGTCTCTTTCCTCTGTGGCTCCATAATCTCCTTGATCAGAAAATTTGGGGCACAACTGAGTTCCATGATGTTACAGTACAGGTTCTCCTATGTCCTGAGTCTTCACTGACCTTGAAAGGAGAGGGCCAAAATGATGGCTGGCCTTGCTGCCCTTCTATTTCTCCAATTTTTGATTTATAAACTTAGGTTGTTAACCATCCAGAAGAAAAGCTGATTAGTACACTGCAGTATATGCTGTTCAGTTTGCCCTAACTGATGAAATTCTTTTTAGTTGTTATACATTCCTATTTGTATTTCTTCTTTTGACTTTTTATACTACGGAGACTATGATATTTTTACATGTGTATCTGGTTTATTTTGCTTAGGAGTATATGTTCAAGTGGCATCCACTTCAATATAAATGCTTCAAGTTTATCATTCTTTATAGTGGAGTAATACTCCATTATATAGAAATACCACATCTTTTTCAATCATTCCTCATGTAATGGGCATCTTGGCTGTTTCCAAGATTTTGCTGCTATAAACATAGGTACACATATATCACTATGATGTTTTCAGTTCCTCTGGGAAAATTCCCAGTAGGTGAATAGCCGGTATGAATGGTATTTCCAGTCCTACTCTTTTCAGGAGTCTCCACACTGACCTCCACAGTGGTTGTACCAGTCTGCCTTCCTACTAGCAGTGGAAAAGTGTTCCCTCTCCCTACATCCCTAACATTTGTTGTTCCTTGATTTCTTTATGATAGCCATACTTTGTGGAGTGAGATGGTATCTCAGTGTTTACATTTGCATTTCACAGATGGCTAGCGATGTGGAGCATTTTTTCATATATTTCCTTCTTTAATTTTGTCCTCTGAGAACTGTGTATTCATCTCACATGCCCATTTCTGTATTGGGTCTTTAAATTTGAGGGCTCTAATATATCTTAGTTCTTTATGTATTCCAGAGAGCAGACCTTTGTCTGATTGCTGATTAGTTAGGATTTTTTCAAAATTTGTGGGTTTTCTTTTCAGTTTGTTGACAATTTCTTTTGACGTGCAGAAACGCCTCAAGAAGAGTTGATCCCAGTTTTTAATTATTTCAACTGTTTACTGTGTGAATACATGTTTGTTCATGAATTCTTTGCCTACCTCTATGTCTTCAAGAGTTCCTCCTACTTTTTCTTCCAGGAGATTGTTTCTATTTTAATGTCTAGATCTTTAATCCATTTTGACTTTAGCATAGTGCATAGTGATAGCATTTACTTGTGCAGTCTCCACCTTCAAACTTGGGGATGAAATTAAGAAAAATTTACCTAACTACCTGACCTTAGGCATTTCCTTATGCCAAAGATCAATCCAGGAGAAAATCATGGATTTTACACTATCCTCTTGGAGCCCTTTGTTTCTTTGCTGTTCTTTGCTTCTGCAGAAAGATCTGCTCTCAAGTATCCAGTGTCCTAGTCTAATTTTTAGTTGAGAGTAGGAAACCAGGTCTGGTATTGGGCTGTGCAGACCTTTTGACAGCTGGCAAGAGGGTCTTGGCTTTGTCACTTCATGAGCCCTCAGCTCTGACATTGCAAAATAGAACTGTGGGAGGACCTGGTCTTGCTGAACTAGGAAACTCTAATCCCAAAGCTGAGGAGAGTAGTGCTTGATTAATGGAAAAGAGAAGGTTCTGTTGGAACAAGGACCTCTAGGCTGCGCCACAGCCTCCTTGTGAGCCACATGGGTACAGCATCTGCTTTCAAATGCACATCGCTACCATGTTTCTGCCTCCAGCCCCGGAGGGCCATGCTTTTATAATACTGACCTCTCTCTCATGGTTAATATGAGGTGCTGGAAATAGTTGTCAATGAAAACATTTGATATACTTAGCTCTGCCTTTTCTCATTCTACATAGCTTACAAAGTGCTATTGCCTATAAGTGTTTATTTCTTGTTTTAAAGATCATACAACAGGTAAGGTCTTCTTCCTCATGAGGAATTGTTTCAATTTCTCTGAGAGCCACTCACTGTACAAATGTACGTGTGGGTGAATTATAACTTGGAGTTCAGAATCAGAGTTGTGAATATATTAAAGTCAGAGGTACCATTAGGTAAACTGGGGAACATTTGAGGCCACCAAGAAAGGCAGAGTTTAAGCAATGTCAGAGGATTTTATTTCCAGCCTTCTACAGTTAGGTAAGGATGAAAAGACCATTTGCCCTGAGCAAGGAGTTGAGGGTAGGTGCATAGGAGAATTTAGGTAGAGGAGAAGAGGTATCACTGGGTGGACTACAAAGGTTTGATCTGAGTAGGGAGTCTGGGGCTTAGTGATAGGGAAGGTTGTATTGGGTACAGTGTGTGCTGCTGGGCACATCATGTCACCTGTGGCTTTTCATGTCATCTGCTCCCCGCAGGTTGTGTAGGGCAGCTGCTAGCTGCTAGAGTTATCTGGGGCATTGCACGCTTCCTGTTGAATGTAGAGTTCTTGAAGGTATGAGTAATACATCTTCTTGGGGAGTTTTTCTCTCCTGGCTTGTTGCGTGCAACCTCGCCAGCAAGGAAGACGCAACAACCAGTTCTTCTCTCTGCAGTTTATTCAGCCCCTTAACAATCTGGATTTTTTTCTTTCTTTCTTTGTTCTCCTTGTTCTCTAAGACCACTCATAGCTAAAATACCTGTGGGCCTCCAACCGCAGGGAGCCACGTGTGCACTACCGATAGGTCCGGGTACGTGGAAGCAATGCCATAGTCTTAGTCTTAGCCAAATGAGAAGTTGCTTGCTACGGAGAGCACTCACCCCCGGGGGGGTGGTGGAAGGTGGAAGCCAGCGCTGTCTTTAAGGTGCGGCTGTGCGCAGCTCTCCACAGTTCCCCCTTTTTGTTTTTAGCAACAGGCAAGAACAGAGGCCTGATCCCTGTTGTGCAAAGATGCAAGCCAGCTCTTACCCAGGTGCTATCTACCCAGGGAGTGTCAGTGCTGTCCGATGCCCTTTTTTCACAGGGGTGGGAAGGAAGGCATCAAACCCACATGCAATCAGGTGTGCTCTCCTTGGATTCCAGCTTGGCCTCTCTGGTTTCCAAGTGCAGTGCTTTGCCTCGCATCCTGTGCCAGAAACTATTTGTGTAAGGTGGCCAGCCAAACACCAGGGGACTGTCCCACCTCAATGGCTGTAAAGGCTTGGACCAACATAGCGGTGTCGGGACGCTGGAGAAACTTAATACGGCAGATGCACCAAAGGCAGACCACGGATATCAGCACCATCAGGCCAGCTAGAGCTCCCATGCCCGCCCACTCTTTCATGTGATTTATGGCGATGGACACTCAGGAAGCCAATCCTTCTGTCAGCCCAACTTCCACTCTGGTCAAGTTCACAGTCACGATGGCCATTCTCAGCTGGTACATAAGGCTGTCAAATTCTCCGGTCCAATTACCTAGAAGATAGCTAGACAATTGCTTAGACAAATTTGCTGCATGAGTGAAGTTTTGATATTGTATGCCTGTTACATATATCCCTGGGAATTTCCATTCACAACTAAGCTGGGCAAGCTGCCACAGAACATCAATTTGTTCTTGGACTAAATCAATCCTTTGATTAACCACCATTAACCCTCCTTTAGCTGAGCATTAATGCCATTTTGTGTGTCAAGGGATTGTGCCACGGTGGCAGACAAGTTATTCAGGGTCTGAGCTGTTTGGATGGTTTGGGTCATGGCTATGGCAGCGGTGGTGGCACTAACCACGGCCAAAGAGACAGCCGTTACTATAGCTGCAGTAATCCCAAAATCTCTCTTGTGCCTAAAGAGAGTCATAGCATTAGGAGCATCAACAGGCAAGGGTACCCAACGTGGCATGCGGGCAACTACTGCATAGCTAAATTAACTAGCATTCCAGCATTGGGTATAGTAGCATGTATCATTAGAGCAGAGAGAAGGATCATTTTCACTTACTATAAACATAAAAGGCGGGTAGACACATTCAGGAGTTGGATCCATGGTGCCATCTTTCATATTTTTTGGCGGTCCTCCCGTGCTATTAATCTGGTGGACCCCAAACAGAGCCCCACCAAGCGCTACCAAGAGCTCCGCATTCATACAGCTACCATTCACCCCACACAACAACCAATTATCCCAGGGATTACCCACCACTTCGGGTGGGGACCAAAAAACAGTGATGCCAGGCAGATTGGCCAGAAGGTCCTGAGGCACTTGCATTCCTAGGGGGACCGGGGAGAAGGAAAAGAAGCTTGTATTCCCTGCCCATGCTGGTGCCCGAGATTGGCACCCGGTCCATGGCCAATGCTCCCCCCACTCTTGCCCCACACAATACAGGGCCCATTTTGGCTGGGGGGGGGAACCCCTTCCTCGTTTGGTGCTGTTGGAAGGGGCCACCAGCCCGAGAACCACGTGCCATTAAATCGTTGTATTCGACTCTTTGCGTGCGGCCGTTGATACCACGCTGCAAAATATTTTGTAATACTTATGCAAGGGGTATCAGAGCGATTAAATTGAAAACAAAGAGTGCCTGATAACACAAAGGTTCGGTTCTCACTCAAAGGGGCCTGCTCTGGGTCCAGGGGGAGGAAAGGGAGATTGAAGGTCCTATTAGTAGTAAACAAGCGTGGAAACAACCTGGCATCATGGCGAACCGGCATTGGTCTCGGGAAGACTGAAAGGATCCCCCATCTCGCCTCCATCATCCCTTGGCACAGCATCAGGAGCACTTGGAAGAATATCAGCAATGCTTTCTTTCCCATGGTTGGTGTCTTGTACATATTGGGCTTTTCTGGTCAGGCGTTCAGCCGGATCCTGTTGGTCCTGTGGGAAAACACAAACAGATCCTCGTGCCCAAGTTAGCACGGGATCAGGCCCTCGCCAGAGGCCTGTCAAGATGTCTTTCCATTTTACCATGCCTTTGGAGGCACCACTGGGCTCATAATGCCTATCAGCCGTGGAACGCCCTTGGGCATCCAAATTTAAAAAATTAATGGTGAATAGGGCTAGAGAGAGTCTCTCCTTTGGGGTCCGGCCGTGGCCTATTCCCCCATTTTGTTTTTGTAAGCATTCCTTTAGAGTGCGATGGGCACGTTCTACAATGCCTTGGCCTTGGGGGTTATATGGCAGGCCATGGATAAGCTGGATCTACATCTGGCGACAGAAAGAGGTAACTCTTTGACCCATATAAGCAGGTCCATTATCTGTTTTGAGTTGGAGTGGCTTTCCCCAAGCCTCCCAGGCTTCTAAGCAATGGGCAATGACATTGTGTGCCTTTTCTCCAGACATGGCTGAAGCATGTAAGATCCCTGAGCAGGTATCCACTGACACATGAACGTACTGAAGAGTCCCAAACTCTGAAATGTGTGTTACATCCATTTGCCAAACTTTTAAAAGGAGAAGGCCCCGAGGATTTATTCCAAAACTCGGGGGGGGGGTGTTGATGGGTAATACACTGGGGACACTTGAGTACGATTTGTCGAGCATCAGCGTGAGAGAGGGAAAACTTTTGTTGTACAGTCCTAGAATTTACATGAAATGACTCATGGAACTCTCTTGCGCGGTCTAGGGAGGAGCCTAAAAAGGCCCATTCCTGCCGAGTCCATGTATCTACTGTGGCATTGCCCTCGCTCAATGGTCCGGGCAAGCCAGTATGAGCCCTGATATGCTGTGGGAAGAAGCAGGAAGTTCTATGTTGGATTAGCTGTTGTAGCTGTCCAAACAAGGCACAGACAGGGCTGGACTCCTTTATGGGTCCTGCGACCTCTAGGATTTTGAGTGCATTAACCACATAAGCAGAATCTGAGAGCAAGTTAAATGGGAACGGGCATGCCTTAAAGACTTCAATAACTATTTGTAGCTCAACTATCTGTGGCATACCAGGATGGAACTGATGCTGTACTGGTTGTTGGGTCCCTATCATATATGCTCCACACCCAGTGTTGGAGCCATCTGTAAATATATTTACAGCTTTGGGGATAGGTTGGGATGCTGTGATTTTTGGATATACTACTGGGTGTTCTTTAAAAAATGTCATTAAGGGATGGTGAGGATAATGATTATCCAGAGCTCCAGTGAAGCTGCAGCGCAACACGGCCCAATCATCGATGGTTGTGCACAAAGTGGAGATCTGATGGGCAGTATAAGGCACAATGACAGAGGTAGGAGCAAGCCCCAAAAAATGGATGGCCTGTTGTATTCCAGTCAATGCTAGTGTAGCCACAGTGGCAGGATAATATTCAATAGACTTGACTGGTGATATTTTTGGGTGAATCCACAACAGTGGCCCCTCTTGCCACAAAAGTTCCGTAGGCTGGCGAGAGGTTGGCAGGATGCATAAAATGATGTCTTTGTTTTCTTGTATTCTATGTAGGAAAGCATCTTGTAGTCGCTCCTCTACCAGCTGTAAAGCTTTTCTTGCCTCTTTATCTAATTGTCTTGGGGAATCTAAAGCTGAATCACCATGCAGGATATCATAAAGGGGCTTTAATTTGTAGTTGGCCAATTTTAAATACTCTCTGATCCAATTAATATCTCCTAATAACTTTTGAAAATCATTTAAGGTAGTTAAGTCATCTTTTCTTAATTCTATTTTTTTTGGACTTATCTTCTCAGGGGTAATCCTGGCCCCTAAATACTCTGTCACCTTATCTGTTTGGACCTTTTCAGGGGCTATGAATAGTCCCTTTTCTTTAAGTGTTGTTATTAAGACCGAGTAGGCAGATTCTACATCTTTTCTGTCCCTAGCCATTAGTAAGACGTCATCCATATACAGGATGCATCTGACTTTGGCATGATTTTGTCTAATGGGCTCCAAGGCGTGTCCTACAAAAATCTGACACATGGTGGGACTATTGGCCATCCCCTGAGGCAATACAGTCCACTCATATCTCTGATCTGGTTCCTCATGGTTACATGAAGGGACAGTAAATGCAAACCTTTTTGTATCTTGAGCGCATAGCGGGATAGAGAAAAAACAATCTTTGATATCAATTACAATTACATGCCAAGAGGCTGGGAGCGTAGATAAGAGGGGCAGGCGCCGTTGTACAGGGCCCATGGCCTGCATCTGGTTATTGATGGCTCTCAAGTCATGAAGCAGACGCCATTTTCCTGATTTCTTTTTTATGACGAATATAGGTGTATTCCAGGGGGAAACTGAGGGCTTAATATGTCCTAATTGTAACTGTTCTTTTACCAATGTTTTAGCTGCATCCAACTTTTCAGAGGAGAGAGGCCACTGGGGAACCCACACAGGTTCCTCTGTTTTCCATGTTATGGGAATCCCCTCCCCAGTGGCCCCTAGGAAAAACCCAACCCCACCTGTATGGGTTGCTTTTGGCCCTGTAAATATTTTCCCAGGCCGTGGCTGGGATGATATCCCATGTCCTTCATCAGCTTGGAGGATATGGAAGAGTATTCATTACTCAAGACGAATCCCATGTCTTTTAGCAAATCTCGTCCCCACGATGATATTGGGAGCTCTAATACATAAGGCTGCATTAGGCCAGAATGTCTTTCATCTCTCCACTGTAATTGTCTGGCACTCATATCTGGAGCCCTGGCATAGCCTAAACCCTGTAGAGTCTGGGAGGATGCCTGAATAGGCCAGCCTGATGGCCAATCCTTTTTTGTTACTATGCTCTTATCAGCTCCAGTATCTAGTAATCCCAAAATGACTTTGTTGTCAATCTCTAGCTTTAGGACTGGTCTTTGATCTAAGTCTAAGGATAGGAATGTCAGACCTGTGCCAGTGGAACCAAAATCTCCCTCCCCTCTTTCTTTAGTTGTAGCAGCAAAATGGTCATGGAGACTGGGCAGTATTATCAACTGGGCTATTTTATCTCCTGGGGAAATAGCAGTTATGCCTTTTGGGGATTCTGCCATTATTTTTATGCTTCCTGTATAATCAGAGTCAATTACTCTGGGGTGGATACGTAAGCCTCTCAAGGTTATAGAAGATCTCCCTATCAGCAGACCTACAGTGCCAGGGTCAAGGGGTCCTTTGAAATCTGTCTCTATCAGTTGGACCCCCATCTGGGGAGTTAGTACGAGGCTGGAGGAGCCACGGAGGTCCAATCCTGCCGAGCCTGCAGTGGCTCTCCGTGGCTCATGGGAGGCCAGAGAGATGGACATTGTTCCAGGTGTTGCCCCCCAGCCTGGCTCTCCATTGCCCCATATATTTGTGGGCCCTGAGGTCGGGGGCCCCACGGTCCATTTTTTGGACCAGATCCCGAGGTGTTTGGGGGCAAAGGTTGACCATTAACATCCTTTACGGAGTGGCATTTCCTGGCCCAGTGCTTTCCCTTCTTGCATCTAGGGCACAACCCCGGTTGGGCAGGGTGCTGCCCCAGGGGGTCTGCTTTACCACTCTTTTCGGGGCAGTTGCGCCTTATATGTCGCTGTTTTCCACATTTAAAACAAGTACCTGGGGTTCCTGGGGTTCCTTGCCCTCCTTTTTTATTTTGAGTTAGTTGTACTACTGCAGCTGCAAGAAGAGCGTTAGTCAGCGGCCCACCTAACTCTCTACAAACTTTCATCCAAGCCTCTAACCCTTTATTTTTATAGGGACCAATGGCTGCACGGCATTCCTTTGTGCATTGTTCATAGACAAGCTGTTTCACCAGGGGCATTGCAGCATCTGCATCCCCGAAAATCTTTCCTGCTGCCTCTACCAGTCTAGCAACAAAATCAGAGAATGGCTCTGTAGGTCCCTGAATAATCTTTGTGAGGTTGCCTGTAGCTTCTACCCTATTTGGGAGGGACTTCCAGGCCCTGATGCCAATCTTGTTAATTTGTCCATAGATCTCAGGTGGGTAGCCCGTCTGCTGATTGACGAAGTGTCCCTGACCCAGCAACATATCTTTGTCCCACGCCTGGTGGTCTGCAGTGTAATTAGCTGCAGCCTCCTCAGTGGCGTATTCGATCTGATAGGTCCTCCAGTCTAGGTATTGACCAGGACTAAGACACGCTCGAGCTATGCCATTCCATTCTTGAGGTGTTAAGCAATGTCTGCTGAGAGCCTCTACTTGGGCAGTGGTAAAGGAAGCTGTAGTACCATAAGTTCTAACTGATTCGGCCAAGGACTTTATCACCTTAAAATCTAAAGGCTCTTGATATCGATTACCCTGGGCATCCTGAAAAACAGGAAGGGCTAGGGGAAATTCCACTCTCATGTTCTCCATACTTCTGGATTAAAGGCATGCCCCGAGGGTCACCCCCCATCCTTGTAAGGCCGAGGCGCCGTGGGCCCCACCCTGCACTTTAGGGAGGGGTAACATGGTTCCTCCAAATCTGGTATTTTTCTCTCCCTTTGACTCTTTTTCTTTTTTCTTTTTAGCTTCTCGATGGCTGCAACAAGCCCTGCGTCGTCCTCCTCTGAGTCTGTAGACTCAGGAGATGACCTGGAGGATTCTGGCTCAGGGAGGGTGGGGTATAAGCCCGTTACTCCCCTCTTGTTGCCTGTTTTTAACCCCTTCTCACTCTCAGCCTTTTCAGATCTTTCCTCGTGCAGTTGTTCTAAAGCTATCTGTCCGCTCTCCACCGCCTCACTGCAACGCCGATCCTCTAAGCAGCCCCGAATCAGCTTCCAAATTGGTCTCACTCCAGCTCTAAGCGTTCCCTGTTTATAAGCAAAATCTAGGTCTCTCCCCAGCTTATCCCAAGAGGGGATCATAAGATTCCCAGACACAGCAAACCAGGGGGCCACCACGTCACACTCTTCTAAGAATTTTTCCAAGGTCCTTTTACTCAATTTTAGTTTTCTAGCATGTAACAGCTCCCATAGAGCCAAAAATATTGGGTGCGAAGAGGAAGCGCCCATTGTGAAGATTTACTTCCACTTTCTCCCTCGCTTGTCAGCGAGCCCCCACTCTCCTTTCTACAGTGAGAGCAAGTAATCACTTTCTCCCTCGCTCGTCAGCGAGCCCCCGCTCTCCCTTCTACAATGAGAGCAAATAATTCCCCGCTCTTGTCCTGGTAACTCCCCGCTCTTGTCGCGGTAATTCCCCGCTCTTGTCGCGGTTCCCCCGATTTACCCGAGGACTTACCAGTATACTGCCTGATTGCGGAGAGTTCTGAACTGTCGCCGACCGCACGGCAGGAACGCTGAGTTCCCCGTACAGGCCACCACTTGTCGCGCACAACCTCGCCAGCAAAGAAGACGCAACAACCAGTTCTTCTCTCTGCAGTTTATTCGGCCCCTTAACAATCTGGATTTTTTTTTTCTTTCTTTCTTTGTTCTCCTTGTTCTCTAAGCCTGCTCATAGCTAAAATACCTGTGGGCCTCCAACTGCGGGGAGCCACGTGTGCACTACTGATAGGTCCGGGTACGCGGAAGCAATGCCATAGTCTTAGCCTTAGCCAAATGAGAAGTTGCTTGCTACAGAGATCACTCACCCCCAGGGGGGCAGTGGAAGGCGGAAGCCAGCGCTGTCTTTAAGGTGCGGCTGTGTGCAGCTCTCCACACTGGCTGGTGAGGGAAATAGTATGGAGACCTCACAAAATACCTAAGCCTGAAGTCCAAGAATGAATTACATTTGGATAAAAATTTTTCTTCAACCTTATACCTTGAATTTCTCAATGTAGTTTTGAGTGTTTGGAGTCGAGGGAGCAATTGGCAACAGTCACATTGTGACAGTGAACATAGGACCTGGAGAAGATACTAGCTCAGAGGCTGCTGCAAGGCAACCCTGGCGGGATGGGAGAATGTACGAACCTGAGAAACTGTTCTTCCTGTCCCCTCTTGATGTAGGCAATAAATTGGACTTGTTTAGATTTCAGTGCCCCTTAGTAAACATTGCTATAAATGTAGCTATAGACCCCTCAAGCCAAGTGCTTCTTTGGCAGCATTTGACAGGGATATATGACTTCAGAAATATTGACCATGTTCCATATACACTAGAAAGAGTACGCTTCCTGGTAGAAGATGAGATTATCACCCTTCAGGGTGGAATAAGTTTTGATGGGCGGAAGAGACAGTTGTGCTGGGACTTGTGCTTGGCAGGCATTTACTTCATATAAGTAAATGTACACTTCAGATTTGCTTCTACAAATGGGACTAGAAATTCTGTAAAAATTCTAATGGTCCTAAAGTTTCAATCCCAGCTATTCTTTTTAGAGCCTCTTGCTAACCATTCACATTGCTCCTCTTTCCATTCCCTCTTCATCTTATTGAAACTCTTGGTTGCTTTAAGGTAATCTGAAAGCAGGATAAAGTTGTGACTCATGTTCCCTGTGGGAAATTACACATTATAAATCATATCACCAAACTGACTTGTGGAAAATTGTTTCTGAATAGATACACTGGGCAAAGAAAAACCTTCGAAGGGGTTCCTCTCCTCTGTGTGCTGTAGGAGGCGGGGAGAGAAGTGAACTGGTGTGATCAAAATTGAGCACAAGCCTGCACTGGTATTGCTACTTATCAGGTGCAAAACATGGGGCATGAGATCAGCCAATCTTTAAATATATAAGACTTTTTTTAAAAAAATGAGCAAGCATGATTGGCACATGCCTGTCTCTGTCTGTGCTGATAGCCTTCAGTGATCCACACATACATCTTCCATAGGTCAGCAGCTTCCAGTCTGAGCAACAGAGTTGGCTGAGATGATGAGGGCATTTCCAAGGCAGGTCAGGGCCCTAAGCACTGTTCCAGGAGCCTTCCCACAGCATACTGAGTCCATATGTTTCCTTTAGGCCATGAGGCTTCAGAAATGAAGTGAAATGGGTGACCAAGCTCTGTTGTGCTGCAGAAATGAGGAAGGGGCACAAAACTTGCAAAGCAGCTGGCAAAGATTTGTCATCTGATCCAGGAAGGGTCAGCATGATCCAGAATGGAGAGTGTCCAGAACATACCCATAGCCACAGACCACATGGAACCAAGTTTCACCATTTCCTGGACCACCTCAAGGCTTTGTGCCACTTAAATGCAGAAGATCATACAATCTCACTGCAACAAGCCCTTCCTCTCTCAGACTCACTTGGAGAAGTAGAAGTAGGGTGGACTGTGACCATCCTGAATGAGCTACAGGTCTAAAGACAAGTTGAGGGGCTGGTGCTCTGATTCCTGGCCGCTCTTCTGCCTCTCATCCTTGTACCCTCTGAACATCAGCTTCCAGCCCTGACTGTCTTGAAATCAAGAATCTATGGTTCAAGGCCTGGATTTGTAACATCCTCAAACTGCACAAACCTGGGGAGCAGCACATCAGGACCATGTAGCAGCGTGTAAATTTTTCCAGATACTAGTTTCTGCCTGGATATCTTTGTTGTCATAGTATTTATCTGTGCTCTGAGGTAGAGAGGGCAAGAAAAGGGCCAGGAATGCACCATGGTCTTCAGCGGCCTGTATCCATTGCTTAAAGCCTCCGTGAAGAGTAGTAGACACTCCCCTGGTGCTTGCTCCTGGGCTCCTTGCTCCTGTCCTTATCATTCAGCAGGCTCTGTGACATGCTTACTGCAGGAATATTGGTGGGGAATTGTCGCGCGCAACCTCGTCAGCAAGGAAGATGCAACCACCAGTTCTTCTCCAAGCAGTTTATTCAGCCTTTTGCAATCTTCTTCCTCTCCTCCGGGGAAACCCGCTCTTAGCTAAATACCTTCTGGGCGTCCAATCCTGGAAGGCCACGTGGGCATCACCAATAGGTCCAGGTATGCGGAAGGGAGGCACAGTCTTTGCCTTAGCCATATAAGGAGTTGTTTGCTACAGAGAGCACTCACCCAGCGGGGGGTGGAAGGCGGAAGCCAGCGCGATCTTTTAAGGTGCGGCAATGCATAGCTCTCTACAGTTCCCCCTTTTTGTTTATAGCGACAGGTGAGAACAGAGGCCTGATCCCTGTTGTGCAAGGACAGAGGCTGGCTCTTGCCCAGGTTCATTGCACCCAGGGAGTGTCAGCACTGTCCGTTGCCCTTTTTCACAGGGGTGGGGTGGAAGGCATCGAACTCACATGCAATCGGGTATGTTCTCCTTAGATTCCAGCCTGGCCGCTCTGGTTTCTAAGTGCAGTGCTTTGCCTCGCACCCTGTGCCGGTAAACTATTTGTGTAAAGTGGCCAGCCAAACACCAGGGGACTGTCCAGTCTCAATGGCTGCAAAGGCTTGAACTATCATGGCTGTACCATGATGCTGAAGGAACTTAACACAGCAGATGCACCACAGGCATACCAAGGATATCAGCACCATCAGGCCAGCCAGAGCTCCCATTCCCGCCCACTCTTTCAGGTGATTCATGGTGATGGAGAACCATGAAACCAGGCCCTCTGCTAATCCAGCGTCCATCCTTGTCGAGTTCACCATCACGATGGCCACTCTCAGCTGCTCCATGAGGCCATCACATTCCCCAGTCCAATTGCCTGGCATTATGGCGAACCAGCATTGGTCTTGGAAACACTGACAGGATTCCCCATCTCAGCTCCGATGTTCCCTGTTGCAGCATCAGGAACATCGTGAGGATCACCAGCAGCATTTCTTTCTTAATTTGTGGTGTCCTTCTTTTCATATTGGGCCTTTCTGGTCAGGCGTTCAGGTACCCACACCGGATCCCATTGGTCCTATGGGAAGACACATACAGATCCTCATGCCCAGGTCAGCACGGGGTCAGGCCCTTGCCAGAGGCCTGTTAAAATGTCCTTCCATTTCACCATGCCTCTGCAGGTACCACTAGGCTCATAATGCCTGTCAGCCGCAGAGCGCCCTTGAGCATCCAAATTTAAAAAGTTAAGGGTGAATAAGGCTAGAGAAAGTCTCTCCTTTGGGGTACTACCATGGACAAGTCCCCCTTTTTTTTATGCAAACATTCTTTCAAGGTGCGGTGGGCCTACTCTACGATGCCCTGCCCTTGAGGGTTATACGGCAATCCATGCACAAGCTGAACCTCCATCTGGTGGCAGAAGGAAGAGACCTTTTGACCCGTGTACGCAGGTCCATTATCTGTTTTTAGCTGGAGTGGTTTTCCCCACGCCACCCAAGCTTCTAAGCAATGGGCAATGACAGTATGAGCTTTTTCCCCAGTCATGGCTGACGCATGCAGGATACCAGAACAGGTACCGACCGATACGTGAACGTATTGAAGCATCCCAAATTCTAAAATATGAGTCACATCCATTTGCCACACCTTCAGGGGAAGAAGGCCACTAGGATTTATCCCGAGACTTGGAGAGTGAAGGGTGACACACTGAGGACACTCAAGTACAACCTGCCGGGCGTCAGCGCGGGAGAGAGAAAATTTTTGTTGCAAGGTCTTGGAGTTTACATGGAAAGACTCATGGAACCTCCTTACA
>PVKA01024091.1:0-34676 GCA_004027165.1 Ctenomys sociabilis
AAAAAAAAAAAAAAAAAAAAAAAAAAAAAAAAAAAAAAAAAAAAAAAAAAAAAAAAAAAAAAGACAAAGCTTTGACTACTTCCTAGAAACTTGGACTCTTGAAGAGAAACCGTTTATTTGGGAGGTTCTCACGAAGCAGTCCAAGCGGGCCTTGAGTTCACGTTGCATCCCTGGCTGGTCTCAAACTCGCAGCGATCCTTCTGCTTCAGCCTCCCGAGTGCTGGGATTACTTACTTACAGGCGTGCGCCGCCAGGCTCCGTTCTCCAGGTTTTAATGTCAACCACAAATTTGGCGACAAGAAACAAGCCAAAGTGAAAATAGACTTTCTGCAGGGTAGTCCAGTCAGCTGACATCGAGGCCCCGGGTTCAACCCCAACACGGGAGGGGGAAAGGAGGCGGGGTCTCTTGGTTCCCAGGGGCGAAGACTGCGGTGCGGGGCACGCGGAGAGCGAGGGGAGCAGGGCGCAGGCCGCAGGGCTATACAAGACCTTGAGAACCCCCATTCGCTCTCTCGGTCCCCCTTACTTCGCCTTGAAAATAGGGTCCCTGGTTCACCTCTCGCACGGCTGTGGAAGCGGGGCGCTCTCGGACCCGTGCCCCGCTCGCGCTCCAGCTCCGGCTGGAGCGTCCGTCCCTGTGGAGCAACACTGCCGCTCAGTGGCCACACGTTGCGGGGCTCCCAGGCCGGGGTGCCGCCCCAGGGAGAAGAGTGATCCTGGGGCCCCTCGCCTCCACTGTCCACAGTACCAGAGAACTCCTAGCACGGACCGAGCCTTGGGCTGGAAAGAAAACAGCCGCGCCGCTTTGGAGGAGCTACGGTCTTAACCGTGGAGCGCCGGTCTTCGCAGTCAGCGTAGAAAGGAGAGAGAGGCTTGACGGACGTAGCAGCTGCCGCTCCTCCTCCGCTCTTCATTGTTTTCTGCGCCCCGAACCGCTGTCGTCTGCCTTGGAGCCAGCGCAGTAGGGACTGAACCCTCCAGTAACAGCGCTAAATAAACCTTTCCTTCATTTTGAGTGTTGGGTATTTGCCCCAGCAACGAGTGAAAAAGCAACTTAAGCCAGGCCTGATCAATCTGCAGTAACAATAAAATTAACCCATAGTGATGCAAGTATGCGCGAGAACAAGGACCTGCTGGGGAAGGGGGTCGGCAGGAGGTCCTGGCCACCTGTCTGGGTGTCCAGGTGATACCATCACAATACAGCGAGTATGGGGGGGGCAGGCTTGGTCCTTCTGTCTTGACTTCAGTGGATGTACGTCCGTCCACAGCTGGTGTTCTCATCTCCACATGACTCCCTAGAGGGACTGTCCCCGTCTGGCTGCTTAAGAGTGTCTTGCTTCCACTCAGCCTCCTATAACAGGGCCCTGCAGTAGCATCCTTCTGCATGACAGATGGCAGGGCACAGGAGGTGGGATTGAACTCAGGCCCTTGTGCTTGCCAGGGAAGCGCTTATTCCACTGAGCCGTCTCCCTGGCCCTCTAAAGGAGGATTTTTAAAAGAATAAAGGTAGAGGGGCCAGCGAGATAAGTTTAGCAGTCTAACGTGCCTGCTTGGGCAAACTTAGGCAAGTGCAGGGATCAAGGCAGATGCCGGCACCACATGCTATGCTATGGGTCGCTCACAATATGGACCAGACCAACCAGGGCCAGGGAGATGGCTCAGGGGAATAAGTGCTTCCCTAGCAAGGGCAAGGGCCTGAGTTCATTCCCGGGTTCCGAAAACAAAAAAGGAAAGAAGGAAAAGAATGCAGACTAGACCAGCCAGAATGGAATTTAGAAAGCCGTTTATTACTGAGCTCAATGTCCCTAGTCAGCTCTCATGCAGGTGAAGCCCGGGAAGCAGGAGGGGTTTCAAAACATGGAACCACATTCAGTTTGGTAAACACACAAAATAATGCTTTTAGTCAGTTGACCACTACTCAGACTAAATTTCCTGGGGCTTTTGTTTTAGTTTCTGGTTGTTTTGCACCTGAGTACTTGCAGCCTTGCATAGACCGAGGTTACAAGAAGTTAAAGCCCATTTAGTTCCCTTTTGAAGTCATCTCTGTGAGATAACTTTGTTTATAGGGAATTAGTGAGGAAGAAATTTTACCTTAGCCAAAATAGCTACTAAATAAATTAGAATAGTGGTGAGCATACATTTTTACACACCAGAAAGCACAAGACTTACTGCCTAAAATGTGAGTCGACCCCTTACAGCTGCACCAGCCTTGCCCCCAGGGTGAGCTGAGCTGGCCACAAACAAAAAAAAAGGATAAAGGCAGAAAAGAGACAAGAAAGTCTGTAGTTTTTTTTTTTTTGTTTTTCTACCAAGAATCAAACTCATGACCTCACACTCACACTCGCCAGGCAGGCTCTGTGCCCCCAAAATGGTTGCAATGAAATTAACACTTTTTTGGGGGCAAGGTGGTACATGCCTATAATACCAGCACTCTGTAGGCTGAGGCAGGAGGATCTTTTAATTCGAGATCAGCCTGGGCTACAAAGTGAGCTCAAGGCCAGCCTGAGCTGCATAGTGAGACCCTGGGTCCAAAAGACAAAAAAAAAAAAAAAAAAAAAAAGAAAGAAACATGTTATTAGTGTCTACAAATGTTACAAAACGTTGGCTTCAGCTCTAAGATGTCTTGATCATGTCCATCCCCCAATTCCCCCCAAGGAGATGGCTCAGTAAGGCCCAGAATTCAATCCCTGGTTCCTGAAAAAAAAAAGAACTAGAGGTTAGAGCTTTTGTCAAAGCTGAATTCGGACCCGCGCGTCCCGCTGCGCTTGAGAAAGGTCAACACCCCCGGAAGCGTCGTCCGCCTCTCCCCAGGGCGGAATTCAGGGCCGCAGATGGGGGTGCTGCGCCGAGGAAGGCCCGAGCTCTCCGGGCCGGGTGCGCGTCGGGAAGAGACCGAGGGGCGCTAGGGCGGGGCGAGGCCCCTGCGGCCCCCGCGGCCCACTCGCCTCCGCAGGCCGCCCGCAAAGAGGGCTGTTGGCCTCCGCTTCCTTTTTTTTTTGTCGGAACCGGGGATTGAACTCAGGCCCAGGGAAGCTCTTATTCCAACTGAGCCGTCTCCCTGGCCTCTCCGCTTCCTAATTCTGGGGACTCTGCCCCTGTTTGGAAGTGATTCTGCTGCCACTGTGGGGGAAAAGCAGATATTCTTCTTTTCTTTCTTTTTTCTTTTTTTATCTTGTTGGAGACGAGGTTTGGCTGGCCTTGAGCTCACTTTGTAACTCAGGCAGGTCTTGAACTCCTAGCCATCCTCCTGTCGTAGCTTCCGCTGAGTGCTGGGATTCCAGGCAAAGCACGTATCACCCCACCCGGCCCAGGCATTCTCATTGGGATGATCTAGATCACACCATCCTAGACAGAGAGACAGACAGACAGCCACACGCATGCACTCGCTCCTCCCTCCCCCGCCTCCCCGCTCATTTGAGTTTCCATTCCCCCCTATTTTGTTACAGGTTAAAGGAAGGCCAGGCCTCGCTGAACGCTGGCAGGCAACACTGCGGGGTGCAGGCCGGCCCCTCCCTGTATAACTCACTTTACTCCTATCCTGAAGGCCTGTCATGCCAGCACAGCCTGAGTCCCTGGTCCCCAAGCCCTAGCAGTTCTTGCTGGAGCCCCTGTCTTCCATGCCAGGTCTAGGGGTGACATTCACAGCTTTCAAGGCTTCCGCATCTGTAACAGAGCCCAAGGTGAACCTGCCTTGGGGTGCTGAAGAAATTCCTTTACGCTGGCATGATCATGGCTCAAGTCAGCCCAGGCTGCCTGCTGGTGTCAGGTGGCACTGACGCTTTTTGTTGTTGTTTTATCTTTTTAACACAGGGTCTCCCTATGCAGTTCAGGCTGGCCTTGAGCTCACTTTGTAGCCCAGACTAGTCTCAGACTCACAGTGATCCTCCTGCCTCAGCCTCCCCAGTGCTAGCATTACAGACATGTGCCACACACACCACACTGATACCTCTTGTCCCTGCCTCTTTAGGACACTTCTGGGGGCCCGTGCCCATTCTCGGGTCTTGGACAGAATTAAAGGGAAGTTCGAAACCAGCCTCTTTTTCCTCGGATTTTACTTCTCCCACAGAAGAGTGTGGTTCTCAACTAGAAGGCCCAGTAGGGAGAAAGTTTATTCACCATGCGTGACAGAGGTGTCCTGATGGGGAAAAGGACCCCAAGGGATTGACTCCTAAAGCGGGTCTCTGAGCTCTTGGCCTTCTGTGGGGCTGGGCTCGGGTGGCTGAGTACCCAGGTGACACCAGGCAGCTGGTGGCAAGCAGTTCCCTTCACACTGGCCCCTGTTACTTCCTAGTGTTGTAGGCTGCTAGGTTAAATAGAAGTATTACAGTCGGGCAGACGGCTGGGTCCTCTAAGCCAATATGAAAGACCGGAACACCCCAGCGGGCAGGACCCCAAGACTCAAGAAGAAGAATAAACGAATGCAGCCATATACTTCTCTAGGGATGGGCTTCAGGGATTGATATTCTAAATAAGTATCTGTCAGCTTGAAGAGGCCAGAGTCACTGACCCAGTCCCTTCAGGAAAAGTCCCTGTTCTGTATTCACGCCCACTTGCTGTGTGACTCACTTCCCCATTTGGTCAGGATTTAATTTACCTGAGCAATTGCTCTTGTCATCTTATTGGTTGACCATAGTTCTGTCCCACCTTGTGCACAAGTTCCTATGGTTTCTACCTTTTTTTTTTTTTTTTTTTTTGGTGGAACCGGGTTTGAACTCAGGCCCTTGCACTTGCCAGGGAAGCACTTATTCCACTGAGCCATGTCCTGGGCCCTTTCAGCACTTTTTTTTTTTTTTAATGTTTTCCACCTTAAACCTGCCTCACTATGTAGTTTCGCTCTATAAAATTCCTTAGAAAGGGCAGATTCCTGGGCTCAGGTCCCCTTTTTCCCCCTCCAATATATTCTGCTCTTTTCCCTGTATCACTGCACAGGCAGTGTTTGTTGTCAGATCCCAACAGAGCTCCTGATGCTTTTGCTGTCGGGGTTTTTGTTTGTTTTCTATGTATTTGGTACAGGGTCTTACTTTGCAGCTCGCACTTGTAATGATCTTCCTGTTTTCAACCTCCCGAGCACAGGATTACAGGTATGCACCACCATGACAGGACTCAGTGGCTGGCTTAGTGCACCAGGGGCCAGGCCAGTGTGGCATGTAGTTCAGGGTCTCGAACCCCAGTGCTTACACTTGCCTAGGCAGGCGCTTAGCCCACTGAGCTATCTTGTGGGCCCGCGTCTTCGATGTTTGTTATGGCTGTCTAGACGTCCTCCCAAGGCCTTGAGCAGTCCCAGGTGGGACTCCCTCACAGGCAGGTGGACCTCAAGGGCGTGACGCTAGAATTGATTCATAGTGCAATGCTGGGCTCCAGCTGGGCGCGGTGGTGCACGCCTGTAATCCCAGGAGGCTGAGGCAGGACGACTGCTGGGAATTTGAGGTCAGCCTGGTCTACGTAGTGAGTCCAAGACCAGTCTCAACTATAGGTTAGGTAAGACCCTGCTTCAAATAAACAAATAATGCTTGGCTCAGGGATTAAGGGTGCGAGTGCTACTCCCCCTCAGTCATTCGAATAAGATGAAAGGGGCAGGAAGATGCAGTTAAGGTCCTTTGTCACTTTTGTACCTTGTGGGCTCCAAGAACTGTTCTCTGGGACGCCACCCTGCCTTTACCACTGAGAGCTGAACCTGTTTTCCTCTGATAGAGAGCAGTAACTAGGACATTGCTGCCAATAGCTTGCCCCACACCTCTGGGGTGGCCCCCGCTCTAACTCAAGGTTTTCTCTACTTCCCCAGCTCTGTGGGGCCAGACACCCACGGCCATGACGAAGCACCTGATGGGACAGATAACGCCACCTCCAGAACCCAGATTCCCTGGGCTTCTGGTGCCAGCCCACTGTTTCTCAGAGCCACCTTCCCCCTCGGTGTTTCTCCATCACTTGAATGAGTTGTTTGAGAACTCCCACACCCCTGAGCAGCTCGATACACCAAGGGGCAGCGTCACACACCGCCACACACCTGTGTTGCCAACGCCTGCCTGCAGTGTAGACTTTGGGACTGGCTCTTGCCCGGAAATCAGAGCCATTTATGGGCCCTGCTCCTTTGTCCAGAAGGCGGGGCCAAAGTCACGGGCTCCTTCCATCTGGAAACAACAGACGGAAGCAGATGGGAAGCTTGGCACTCAAGGAGGCTGAGGCAGGAGGATCTCTGAGAGTTTGAGGCCAGCCTGAGCTACATACTGAGCTCAAGGTGAACCTCGTCTACATGTGGAGACTGTATCTCAAAAGACAAAAATAAGCCAGGCGTGGTGGCGGGGCGTGGTGGGATTACATGCCTGTAATCCCAGCACTTGGGAGGCTGAGACTGGAGGATTGTTGTGAGTTCGAGACCAGCCTGAGCTACAAAGTGAGCTTAAGGCCAGCCTGAACTGCATAGTGAGACCCTGTCTCAAAAAGACAAAAAATAAATAAATAAATAAAATAAAAGACAAAAATAAAGGAGCCGGGCGTGGTGGCGCAGGCCTGTAATCCCAGCACTAGGGAGGCTGAGGCAGGAGGATTGTTGTGAGTTCGAGACCAGCCTGAGCTACAAAGTGAGCTTAAGGCCAGCCTGAACTGCACAGTGAGACCCTGTCTCAAAAAGACAAAAAAAAAAAAAAAAAAAGGGCTGGGGAGATAGCTCAGCAGTCTAAGCACCTGCCTGGTAAGCACAAGGACCTGGGTTCGATCCCCAGTAACATGCTGTGCCAGCCACTGAAACCAGGCGTGATAGCACACACCTATACTCCCAGCTCTGGGGAAGTTGATATAGGAAGATCATTACAAGTTTGAGGAGTGTGAGGTGCATAGCAAGACCTTGTACCAAATAAAGAAATAAAGGATTAAAAAATAGATTTATTATTATTATTTGCTTATTTGAAGTACCGGGAATTGAACTCAGGACCCTGTGCTTGCCTGGCAGGCACTCATTCTACTGAGCTATCTCCCCAGCCCTTAAAAACAAAAACAAAACAAAACAACAACAACAAAAATACAGGGGCTGGAGAGAAATGGAGGAGGGCTGGAAATATAGCTCTGTGGCATAAGCATCTGCCTGGCAAGCGAAAGGTCCTGAGTTCAATCCCAGGTACCAAAAAAGAAAAATAATCCACAGAAGGAATACAGATAAAAGAAAAATGAACAATGCTTTTTTTTTGCGGAACCGGGGATTGAACTCAGGCCCTTGCACTTGCCAGGGAAGCGCTTATTCCACTGAGCCATCTCCCCGGCCCTGAACAATGCTTTTTTGGACAGAGTCAAGTTGTCTGATGTAATTACAGCCCCTCCTCCATGAGAGAAGGCAGAGAAAATATTTGAAGAAATAATAGAGGCTTTCAAAATCTAAGCTGGCCAAGGTGGCCACCCTTATTATCCCAGCACTCTGGTAGGCTGAGGCAGGAGGATCACAAAGGGAAATGTGGTCTGGACAGTTAAATGGCTTAGTGAGTCACCAAGGGCCTGGACTGCAGCTCAGCTGAAGGTTCTGGTTTGATCCCCAGTGCTGGAAACAAAACCAAATCCCAAAAGTGGGCGAGAGAGGTAGAGGCACAGCGCACCACTACCAGCTCCTGAATTGCTCCTGAGGCTCACTTTTGAGGAAATGGGCCCTGCAGCTTGCAGTGCTTCCCAGGGAGAACTGGGGCACGTAGAATTGTTTCCCCTCAAAAGGCATGCTAGGGGCCTGGGAGATGGCTCAGTGGAATAAGTGCCTGCCTGGTAAGCCCATGGTCCTGAGTTCAATCCCTGGTACCACACACACACACACACACACAAAGGCATGCTTAAATCCTAACCTCCCCCAAACCCCAGAAATGTCACTCCATGAGGGGTTGAGCCTGGCACCTCGCAGGGCAAGCTGGCCTCCAGCACTGAGCCGCACCACAGGCTGTGTGGTTTCTGTGGCAAGTGGGGAGTTTACAGAAGTCGTTACGGTATTCTGGGTCAAGTGGGCTGACTCTGATGCCTGATTGTCTATAAAAAGAGGAAAGGAGACTGGGGCGGCACGCACCTATACTCCCAGGGCTGGGAAGGCTGAAAACAGGAGGATCACTAGAGTCCTAGCTTCTTGGCAAGACTCCGTATCAATTAGGTTGAAAACACAGAGGGAAGGAGGCAGGTGTGGTGGAAAGTGCCCTCATCCCAACTATTCTGGGAGGCCGAGCCAGGAAGGCTGCTCAGCTCGGGAGCTGGAGGCCAGCCGGGCAACACAAAGGGACGCTCTCTACAAGGCAGCTGGAAGAGACGCAAGGATGGCAGCCTGCGGAGGAAACCTGGGCGAGCACGGCCACTCCCGGGAGAGCGCGGTCGACCGTTGCTTCCAGCCACCGAAAGCCTGAGAGCAGCCCTGACACGTCCCTTTCCTGGGTGTTCCAGTGCTCACACGGCGCCCACGCCCACGGTGAAGCGAGCATGGCTAGCAGGACAGTATTAAGTTGACAAAACAAAAACTGCTTTAGGACCTAAGCACACCAGAGAAAACAGGGCGAGCAGAACCGGTTGGGCTGGTTTTCCCATAAACCTCAGTGACTTTTCTTCTAACCAGGCTGAGGGTTTCCCCCCTGGTACCAGGAATGGAGCCCAGGCCTGCCCCGCCTCTGAGTTCCATTTCCAGCCCTATTTTTAATTTGAAGGCACCATCTTGTGAACCTCGTAGGAGGAACTCAAACTGGCAGTGCCCCTGCCTCAGGAGCTGGGATCGCAGGCGTGCACTAGCAGCCCTGCCTCTGGCCTGGATGGATGTTAAAAGCTCAAAGCCAGGAATGTGGTACACACCTGTAATCCCAGCACTGGGGAGGCTGAGGCAGGAGGATCATTGGGAGTTCAAGACCACCCTGGGCTACAAAGTGAGCTCAAGCCAGCCTGAACTGCATAGCGTGATCTTGTCTCAAAGAGACAATAATAATAACAACAACAATAATAAAGTTCACAGAGTCAGAGGAGCAGCCTGGAGGCAGGCGCATCCTGCAGCACATGAGGCCCATTAGGGAAGCCTGTGAATCAGCTGCCCTCTCTCTGACACATCCGCCCCCTCAGGTGTAATGGGAGAAGCCAGTCTTAGCCAAGGTGTGAGTAACAGGGCTCAGAATACAGAGCCACCCAGTGTATTCGCTGCCCTGTGGAGGAGGGGCCAGCCACACAGGAGCAGCGAGGAGACCAGCACAGGGCTGAGAGCCACCAGCAGACACACTTCAGGAGACACTGCCCCAGTAACAAGGTCCTGCTCTCTGCAGGGACTGGAGGGGTGAGGTCGGGTGTCCCTGGCTTACTGGGTCACTGGTTCCGGGGCTCAAATAATCTGCCTTCCCTGCTGGCCAGCCAGCAGGGTCTGAGCACATGGCTGCCTTTGTGCAGGCTGAGGCCTGTACTGTCGGGCTGTGAGGCTGAGATTTATTTATTTTTGGTCTGTTCTGAGACAAGTTCTCACTATGCAGTTCAGGCTGGCCTTCAGGTCATTCTGTAGGCCAGGCTGGTCTCGAATTCACAACGATCCTCCCGCCTCAGCCTCCCCAGTGTTGTGATTACAGATGTGTGCCACCACGCCCATTATATCTGACTTTTCCTGGGGGAGAGGTTGTTTCTTTCTTGGGAATGCGTGCTCTGATTTAACTCGCTTGCTGCAGACAAGTCCGGAGGCACCCGGATCTTTTCAGAAAGGTGGATCACAGTCAGCGACCGAGGCGTGGTGGTGAACCTGGACAAGCGGGCATGGGCCAGGCTGCCCGGAGCTGCCCAGTCCCCATGTGTTGATCTTCCTCCCGTGGCTATGCCAACTGCCACAGCACCGCTCTGCACGGCTCCCCATGCAATGGAACCCCGTGCTCTAAGGGTGGCGGGTTCAGCACTCACCTGGTGCGTGCATCCAGCGACTCAGGACCATGGACTTGGGTCTGTGTGATCGCAAGCGAGGGCCACGCGCAGCCTCAGGGCCGGAGATGGACCCTTGCACATGTCCCCAAATGTTCCCAGCTCGCCTCACCCAGCGCAGCCAGCGGTGCTCAGGCGTTCAGTCCCAACCTACCCCACCCAAGCTCCAAGCCCTCAGCTTTTGAGGCTGAGCATGGGGCTGTCCCTTAATTGCTCTGGACATTAAATCCCCAGGAGCTGTGTCTGTTCTGGGCCTTTGGACAGGTGGGGCCCAGGCTACGACTCAGACTGCTGGGGAACCCAGGGCCAGGACCCTGGCAATTCTGGGGGCTCAAGGCTCCCCTGAGGTTCTTCCCAACAATTAGCTGAGCACAGGGAAAAGAGTGCATCATTGTTTGTTTTGCAGTGCTAGGGACTGAAACCTGGGCCTTGCATGCGCCAGGCAAGTGTTTTAGTACCGAGGTGCCCCATTGGCCCTCAGAGCTGCGGCAGGGGTCTCACAGGTTGGAGGGCAGCCCGGCAAGTTAGCGGGACCCTACCTCAAAAGCAGAACAAACCAGGCCAGAGACCTAGCTCAGTGGCAGAGGCCTCACCTTGCATATATGTGGCCCTGGGTAAAATCTCTGGCACAGTAGCCCCAAGAACGAGCATAGTTTTATTATGCAATCAATTCTCTCTCTCTCTCTCTCTCTTTTTTTTTTTTTTTGGTGGAACTGAGCATTGAACTCAGGCCCTTACACTCGGCAGGGAAGAGCTTATTCCACTGAGCCATCTTCCCAGGCCCTGAAATAATTTTTTTTTTTTTTTTTTTTGGCAGAACTAGGGATTGAACTCAAGCCCTTAGCCGGGCATGGTGGCGCATGCCTATAATCCCAGCACTTGGGAGGCTGAGGCAGGAGGATTGTTGTGAGTTCGAGACCAGCTTGAGCTACAAAGTGAGCTTAAGGCCATCCTGAACTGCATAGTGAGACCCTGTCTCAAAAAGACATTAAAAAAAAAAAGACAAATGAACTCAAGCCCTTTGTGCTTGCCAGGGAAGCACTTATTCCACTGAGCCATCTCCCCGGCCCTAAAATAAATTCTTGATATATCTGGGGTAGGAATTCTCCCATTTAGAAGCTGCTTTGCTCTTAGATTTGTTTTTTACTCATTTATTCAGGAAACATTTTAGCTGTTGGAGGTCAGGTCCTGTGCTAGGTACATGCACAGAGCCATGAAGAGCACGCGGGAGGTGAGTGAAGTGCGAGGTGAAGTGGGAGGATCGCTGTGAGTTTGAGGCCAGCTGGGGGGCTACAAAGTGGGTTCAAGGCCAGCAGCCTGGACTGCATAGGGAAGCCCTGACTCAGAGAGAGAGACAGAGAGCGAGCGAGAGAGAGAGAGAGAGAGAGAGAGAGAGAGAGAGAGAGAGAGAGCGAGCATTCTGGTGGGAGATCTTGTCCTCGGCAAGCAGGTATGGATACAGCAAGGGAAGGCGGGGTGCTTGTAATCGGTCTTTCAGGTTCTCTAAAAAAAAAAAAAAAAAAAACCACACACACACACACACACACACACACACACACACACACACAGGGCTTCTCTTAACTTCTGAGAAGAGGGGCGAAACAAAGCTCCCTTTCCCTAGGAGAATGCATTAGTTTAATGATGTTTTTCAAAGAGTTTCCACTGACCTGAAAGACACTGAGAACTACAAAACTGGATTCGCAACTGGGAGGTGAGGGAATCCTGGAGCCAAGCACAGGCATCTCCCACCTCAACAAGGGCGACAAAAGGGACCAGGCAGGTCCCTGAGCCCAGGCCACACCCCTGCCGCGTGACCTCCTCCCGGGGACAAAGATCGAGAGCCATAGAAACCACCCCTGGACGAGGAAGCCGCCGCGACTCGCGTCTGGGTTTCGGCCGCAGTATTTTATCTCAGCCAAGGGGCATTAAAAATTAACCTGAGCCATCTCCCCGGCGCTGAACACTTATTTTCTTTTTTTGGCGGAACCGGGGATTGAACTTGGCCCTTGCCAGGCAAGGGCTTATTCTACCCAGCTATATCCCCGTTTCTTCTCAGCAGAGTGAAACTACTTCCTCTGGTGTCTATGGAATTTCCTCTATTTGGAATCCCTCTGTCTCTGTCTCTTTCTCTGTCTCTCTCTCTCTGTCTCGGTCTCTCTCTCTCTCTCTCTCTCTCTCTCTCTCTCTCTCGCGCGCGCGCGCGCGCGCGCGCACACACACACACACACACAGAGCTAGATACAATTTAAAAAGCAAATCTCTTGACTGGTCTGTAAATTTATTTTTATTTATTTATTTATTTTTTTGTCTTTTTTTTTTGACACAGGGTCTCATTATGCAGTTCAGGCTGGCCTGAAGCTCACTTTGTAGATCAGGCTGGTCTCGAAATCACAACAATCCTCCTGCCTCAGCTTCCCGAGTCCTGGGATTACAGGCATGCGCTACCATGCCTGGCTGGTCTGTAAATTTAAATTTTGTGTAAAGAAATAAGTTCTTAGTCCTTTTTATGAATAGGAGATAACTTTGGCCTCATTCCTGCTTCTACAGCCTAAGCCCTCTCTCTAGATAGGGAAATCTAGAATTGTAGGCTTTTGTTAGGTTCCTGCAGACCCTGGGGATGCCCTTCGGTACACTGAGGCTTCACACTGACAAGGCCAGTCTTAAGAATGACCAAGTGCACTGGCCAGATAGCTCAGTGGACTAAAGCTCCTGCTTAGCTTGCGTCAGGGACCCAGGTTCAATTCTTGGCATGCTGTGCTGGCTCCACCCCCAGGGTGCACTAAGACTGCAAAAGAGACTGCCTGGTGGCAGGCACCTGTACTTCCGGCCCTCGGGAGGAGGAAAATAGAAGGATCACTACAAGTCTGGTCTGTGTGGCGAGACCCTGTACTAAATACATAAAATTTTTTTTTTTAAAAACCAAGTGACCAGGCGTGGTGGTGGATGGCTGAAATTGCAGCAAGCAGGAGGCTGAGGCAGGATGATCGATGGAAGTGCAAGGCTGACCTGAGCTACATAGTGAGTTTAAGGCCAGCCCGAACAATGTAGGCAGACTACACCTCTAACGTCTGCCTCCCGTAAAGGCTGGTGGGGGCAGAGGTTCTCTGAACCATGTGTCAGACCATCTTCCATGGGTAAGACCAGCGCTTAGGAGGCGGGGAGGCGGAGGAAGACAGCTGTGCAAGCGTGAGGTCACAAAGTGCAGATTTTGTTTTCCTGGGCTGCTTATAGTCATCAAGAGCACCATTTTGGGGCTGGGGGTGTAGCTCAGTGGCACAGCGTGTGCCGGGCAAACGGGCAAACACAAGGTCCTGAGTTTGATTTCCAGTACCAAAAGAATTTTTTTAAAAAGTACAGTTTCCCTTTTTTATTATTTTTTTAATGTATTTGGTACAGGGTCTCACTACGCAGCTCAGACTCATAATGATCCCCCAGTTTTCAGCCTCCCCAGCGCTGGGATTACAGGCACATGCCACTATGCCTGGTCTTTGAGCTTCTTGTGTAAGAGAAACCATGAGATATCTAAGCTCATGTGTCTGATTTATTTCTTTTTTGAGTTTGTGTGTGGAACCAGGGATTGAACTCAGACCCTTGCACTTGCCAGGGAAGCGCTTATTCTACTGAGCCATCTCCCCGGCCCTGTGTCTGATTTATTTCACATTATGGGCTCCAGGTACCGAACTGAATGGAAAACACTCTGCACCAAGGAGTCAGCAGGCAACTTTGATTACACCAGTGAGCTAGTGGGAACTACATGCAAATCACCAGCCCCAGGTTACAGTAAAATAGTGGGAAGTACAGAGACAGCCAAGAGAGTTAGTCTGTAGTTGATCACATACATTCAGTCACATGTTGTCAGGCAGATGTGTCCAGGCCAGGATTGGTTAGAGGGGGCCATGCATCATGTTCTGGGGAATGCAGAGTCTGGGCAGCAGGTAAGATCTAGTGTGCCTCTAAGAGGGCTAGCCTGTCTCAGGTAGACAGTCCTTGAAACGGGCTGGCAAAACAGGATCTGTGTGCAGGCCATTGTGCAGCTGGTCAGATAGAGTCCATTATCTCTGAGTTACAGCTGGGTGATAAAAATCAAGGCCAGTCGAGTCTAGCAGCCCCCTTACAAATCTGTAAGTGTAAAAGTTTCTATTATAGAGCTACATCAATTTTCCTACATATGACTCCGAGTTATCCTTCTTTATGACTGAGTAGTATTCCATCATGTGTACATACATTTCTTTTTTTTTTTTTTTTTGTCTTTTTGAGACAGGGTCTCACTATGCAGTTCAGGCTGGCCTTAAGCTCACTTTGTAGCTCAGGCTAGTCTCGAACTCACAACAATCCTCCTGCCTCAGCCTCCCGAGTGCTGGGATTACAGGCATGCGCCACCATGCCCGGCAACATACATTTCTTTATCCATTCACCTTGGATGAATATGTAGACCACTGCCAAGATTGAGCTATTATTAGGTGGCTATGCTATTACGAATTTGATATATTGTGTCACTGTAATATGATGCCTGTGTGTGTGTGTGATTTTGAGGCAGGGTCTCCCTGTGTAGTTCAGGCTGACCTTGAGCTCACTTTTTAGCCCAAGCTGGCCTTGAACTCGAAGCCATCCTCCGCATCCTCGTGCCTCAGCCTCCCGAGTGCTGGGATTACAGGCCTGCGCCACCACGCCTGACAATATGATGTTTTTAACTCTCCTGTCATTGTATACCGCATGTTTGGCTTATTTGATTTCTTTTTTTTTTTTTTTCTTGGTGGGGGGAACCAGGGATTGAACTCAGGACTTTGTAATTGTGTTTGCCAGGGAAGCACTTATTCCACTGAGCCATTTCCCCAGCCTGCATTTGTTGATTCTTGATGTTGTTTCTTTTTCTCTTTTTTTATTTTTTATTTGAGACAGGGTCTTATGATGCAGTTTAGGCTGGCCTTAAACTCACTTTGTAGCTCAGGCTGGTCTTGAACTCACAACAATCTTCCTGTCTCAGCCTCCTGAGTACTGGGATTACAGGAATGTGCCACCACGCCGGGCTCTAAGAATAACATATTTTTTTTGTGGCAGAACGGGGATTGAACTCAGGCCATTGCGCTTGCCAGGGAAGCGCTTATTCCACTGAGCCATTTCCCCGGCTCTTTTTTTAATTTTAGGAAAGGATCTACAGGATGTTCAGGGTCTCATTACTAGATCAGACTCCTGGTGATCCGCCTGTTTACATTCTCCCAAGAGTGGGAATTATAGGAGTCAACTGCCATCTCAGCACATCCCAGGGGCGGGGCCGGCAAGGCAGGCCTGGGGATGGAACCCCCAAACCCTGTGCCTGCTTGCAGTGGCTTTAATCTGCTGAGCTATTTGGCTGGTCCTTGATGTTGTTTTATTTGTAACTGGATTCTGTTTCTCTTTTTCTAAAGTCTTTACCTATGCCTATGTCTTCAAAAGTTTTATCTTCTAAAATATTAAAAGTTTTGGGGGCCAGAGAGATGGCTCAGTGGAATAAGCACTTCCCTGGCAAGTGCAAGGGCCTGAGTTCAATCCCCAGTACCGCCAAAACAACAACAACAACAAAAGATTAAATGTTTCTGCAAAAAGTGGGGCATGGGGCCGCAAAATAAAGGCCTGCTTGGGGAAGCTGAGGCAAAGCCCCCACCTTGGTTTGGTCCTGGCACCACATGCTGCTCCAGCCCCACCCCCAGGGTGAGCCAGAGACACACGCAGTAAAAGGCGGGGCAGCCAGTGTCCCACCTGGCTCGGCTCGCCAGCTCCGGGCTGCTAGCACTGCCCGCTTCCACTGGGAGCCCCGGGAGTGCACGCCCCTCCTCTGGCAGTTCTTCCTCCCCCCATTTCCTTAGCCGTCCTGGTCTCTGCCCCACCCCTCTGGCTTAGGGAGCAGCACCCTGCCCTCCTTCTTAGCAGCAGCTTCCCTGCTGGTAAGCAGGATCGCCCTACACGTGAAAAGAAACCAAGAGGGTGACCACACACCTCCTCGGTGTCGCTTGGCCCGGTTGGACAGGCTCGCCTGGTGTTACTAATGCTCTGGGAGAAACAGTCCCGGTCTGACCCGGCTGCTCCCTGGTGACTGGAGTGCGGGCTCCTCTGAGTTGTCCGTCCCTGCAGGAGTGTCCACTGAGGCCCGTAATTTCAACAGTTTTATTGCCCTATAGGATTTGACCAGTTTTGCATTGCACTTAGCAAATGTGCTGAATTTTGGAGGCCCGGTGGGCAGGCCTCTGTGAAGGAGGAGCACCACCTCCATTCTGGCTGAGCTGACCCTATTTCCATCAATTGGCGTGCACAGAGCAGGCTAGGAGTTTTCCTTTTCCCTTCAGTTGGCTTTAAGCAATGCACATAGGTCTAGCTCCGGAGCTGGTGGTGGTCTTTCAAGACCCCCACCTGCTGCTCCCTAGGGTGAGCTGGGTGCAGAGGGGATGAAGAGCCAGCACTCCACACTGTCCCTGGGGCCAAGACCGGCCTCCACACAGGGGCTCTGGCTTCCTGGGCTTGAGAGATCACAGCTCAGAGCTGAAGCCCAGACCCCAGAGCGTCAGCTGCCACCTCAGCTGCATCACGCAGACCACTCCCTCTGTACACTGCATGCGGGCCTCCTGCCTCCTGCGTAGCCGGCTTGCAGCACTCACCTGCTTCCTGCCATTCCCAATCACTCTTCCTCAGGCCACTCCTCCTTGAGGCCTCCTGGGCTGAGGCCTTTCTTCCAGATAGCCTTCATCATAGGTGGGCTTAGGACCCCTGGGCTCCCCAAAGTACAAATATGCCTTTTGTTTTTGTGGGTTGCACTGGGTGTGGTAGACTAGAATTAACTTGATGGGATTCCAATAACCTATCCATGAGATTACAAATATAAACTTCATGGACCAAGATGAGGACCAGGAAGGGCTTTCTACACTAAATACCTCATTTTTCAATCCCTATGGAACTAGTGATGCCATCTTGCTGGTTCACTTATTAATGAATTGATTATTTTAGGGACAGGGTCTTTCTGTATAATTCAGGCTATCTCTGAACTCGCTATGTAGCCCAGGCTAACCTCAAGTTTGTAGCAATCCTCCTGCCTCAGCTTCCCAGTGCTGGGATTCAGGCATGAGCCATTGTGCCTGGCTAGTTAACGAACAGAATAAAATCTTTGACACATGTGCTTTTCATGTTTGAGTAGAATAACATTAGTTTCTTTCTTTTTTTTGTGGAACCAGGAATTGAACTCAGGCCCTTGTGCTTGCCAGGGAAGCACTTAATCAACTGAGCCATCTCCCCGGCCCTGCAGCTTTATAAATTCAATCTCCAGTTCTGCCACAAAAAAAAGAAACAACAACAAAAAAACACTATGGCAATCCTCCTGCCCTACCCTCCCAAGAACTGGGATTATAGGCATGGGCCACCACACCCAGGTTATTCATGGTCATTTGGGGCCAGGGAGATTGCTCAGTAGAATAAGCGCTTCCCTGGCAAGTGCAAAGGCCTGAGTTCAATCCCCGGTTCTGACAAAAAACAAAGAAAAACAAAACCCCTCATACACTCAAATACACATACACACACACACACACACACACACACACACACACACACACACACACATACTTACAAAGAGAGACAGAGATAATAGAACAAAAAACCTTATTTTTCCAATATCACTGAACAAAATCTCCATCTCTTTCCAATAAAATGACAGTCCCTTATAAAGATGAGCACCTAAGCCAGGTCCGGTGGTGGTCACCTGTAATCCTAGCGTACTGGGAGGTAAAGCAGGAGAGCTGCGAGTTCAGACCCAGCTGAGTGGCTTAGTGACTTAGTGAGGCCTGTGACTCAGTTACTTTTCTCTTGTTACTGAAACAAAATACCCAAAACCCAAAATCAAGGAAGGAAGGAGGGAAGGAGGAAAGGAAAGGTTTATTTAGCTCACAGTTTGTGGAGGTTTCAGACCATACTCAGCCGGCTGCAAGGCAAAGTGTCACATAGCAGTGGACAGCCATTCATGATGCAGAGAACAGCAAAGAGCAGAGGCCAAAGGGAAGAGTGACAGCAGCAACCGCAACGGACAGAGCAGGTCTGTCTCCCTTACTTGCATTCAGGCTCTCAGCCTCAGGCCGGGGGCGTAGCACTCATACCCGTAATCCCAGCACTGGATCATGAATTAATCACAAATGCTAGAACTCTGCTCCATAACTTCATAAGGCTGCTGGGAGGGGGCAAGACACAAACCATAACACCCTGTCTCAAAAATAGAAACCTAAAAAGGGGCTGGGGATGGAGCTCAACATGCAGAGGGAGAGAGAGAGACAGACAGACAGACAGAAACAGAGACAGAGTTGATGCACATGGTGTAGTTATCCATAAATTACTGAAACGTTGTAGTTTCATGTCCAAGTTCAGACAAGTAGCTAGGAACAGACTTGCACAAAAACTAAAGCACAATAATAATGATGCTTAATTATTAGCCCAAGTGCTACAGTCTGCCACAAAAGCTTTTAAACAAAAACCCTCCTCTTCAGTGTCAAGGAAAGCATCAGCACCAGCTGGTCTTTTGCATCCTGAAGGGAAAGTGGTTCCATTTCCCAGAAAGGCCCTTGGTGAGGCTGAGAGCCCACCCCTCTGCGCCTGGGGGTGCTGGGTGCCACAGCAGAGGGTGGAGGGAACAAGTTTTGGAGTGACCAGAGGGTTTTATGTAGCCGTTCCCTGCTGGCCCCTGAGAGTGGCTTGGAGCTGGGTGTGGTGGCACACCAAGGTGCTCCCAGCTTCGAGGGACCCTGAAGCAGGAATCACAAGTTCCAGGCCAGTCTGGGCAATTTAGTGAGAGCCTATCTCAAAATTCGAAGAAAATCAAGTGTAGTGACAATGGGTAATCCCAATACTCAGGAGGCTGAGCAGAGGATCACTGTGAATGCAAGGCCAGCTTGGAGTGTGCACAGTGAGTGCCTGACTCAAAGATAAATAACTTAATAAATAAATACGATTAATTTTTAAGTATTTATTTAGTACCAGAGATTGAACTCAGGACCCTGTGCTTGCTAGGCAGGCACTTATTCTACTGAGCTATCTTCCTGGCTCTATTTGTTTTTCTTTTTCTTTTTCTTTTCTTTCTTTCTTTGTCTTTTTAAGACAGGGTCTCACTATGCAGTTCAGGCTGGCCTTAAACTTACTTTGTAGCTCAGGCTGGTCTCGAACTCACAACAATCCTCCTGCCTCATCCTCCTGAGTGTTGGGATTACAGGCAAGCGCCACCACGACCGGCTTTTTTTTTTTTTTTTTTTTTTTTTTTTGGCGGGACTGGGGATTGAACTCAGACCCTTGAACTTGCCAGAGAAGCACTTATTCTCCTAAGCCATCTCCCGGCCCCCTCTTTCTTTTTTTTTTTTTTTTTATGGGGGCTTGTGGGTTAGTTCAATTGTTTTTGTTTTTGTTTTTTGGTGGAATTGGGGGTGGAATTCAGGCCCTTTTGCTTGCCCCGCAAGCACTTATTCTGCTGAGCTATCTCCCAGCCTCTAGCTCAATTGTTTAAGTGCCTGCTGGGGCAAACCCAGTCAGGTGCAGGAGACAGTGGTTCCATCCTCAGCTCCCTATGCCTTACCAGACCTGCCCTTAAGGCAGCCTGCGCCAGCGGTCTGCAGGTTCTCGCAACTAGATTGAACTCAACGATCCTCCTATTTGCAGCCTGTTAAGTTGTCAAGTGCTGGGATTATAGGCATGCCCAACCACGCCCAGTCTCGATCGTCTCCACATGCACAAGGGCAGGCTGGCACAGCAGATGCTTTAGTCCGCTGAGCTATCTGGCTGGCCCTCGTTGTTTTGAGCCAGTGTCTCACCATGTAGTTTAGGCTGGCCTTGCCTCAAACTTGAGGCAATCCTGCTTCAGGCTCCCACGTGCTTACAGGGGAGGGATTTTTTTTTTTGTTTTGAAGGCAGGGGAGGGCTGAGGATGTACTTCAGTGGTGGAGCATTTGTGTATCATACCCCCAGAATGAATGAAAAAAGAGTAAATTCATTGACTGATTGATCAGTAATTCCAGTGGGAATGCACTGCAGTAGCCTGGCCCCAGACTTCAGAGCCAGGAGAGTGTCTGGATTCTGAGTGTTGTGTACACACACACACACACACACACACATCTGTGCCTGTGTTACGTGGGCTGGGCCTCCAGGCCAGAATCCCAATGTGATTTTCTATAACCTGCTTGTGGGGGTGCTGGGCGGGCCAGTGGTCAGCAGGATCCCAAGGCCAGGTGACTGCTATCCTCGGCCCTCCGGGAAGACCCCTCAAGGAGGAGCCGACCTGGAAGGTTCCTATGGTTACCAGGGTGTGGCTGCTTTACGCCTTTCTTTTATAGCCATCTGGGTAGAAAGACTGACACCCACGGGGGCTACGAAGGTTTCTTTAAAGCCTGGAGCCCGCCTCACGCGCCTCTGGGAATCAGCTGGGTGCTAGGTGCCTGAGCGCAGCAGACACACACAAGCGCTTCTCTGAGTTGTGACTAGGAGACCAGAGGTAACTTGCAGAGTGCACAGGGCCCGGCTGTGTGGAACACAGGGAAGGACTTTGGGGTCCTCCCGCCTCGGATCGAGTCCGCGGGGCTCGGGACTACTGAGCCTGCACCAGGCCTCCTCCTGTAACTGGAAAGATGACACTTAGCTTCTAGTCTGTGGCTATGAGATGACAGAAAGCACCCAGGGAGTGATGACCCGGACTATTTCTGGCCAGTACCCAAATAAGGCTCTGAAAATCCTCTAGGTAGAAATATATATATATTTTTTTTGTGCGGAACCAGGGATTGAACTCAGGTCCTTGAGCTTGCCAGGGAAGCCCCCCAAGAATCTTAAAAAATAGCCAGGCCTGGTAGTGCATACCTGTAACCCCAATGCTTGGGAGGCTGAGGCAGGATCATTACTGCGTGTCTGAGACCAGCTTGGGCTACAAAGTGAGCTCCAGGCCAGCCTACACTGCCTAGAGAGACCCTTTCTAGAAAAAAAAAAAAAAAAAAAAAAGAAAAAGAAAAATCCTTTTTTTTTTTGTGGAACTGGGGCTTGAACTCAGGCCCTTGCCAGGGAAGCACTTATTCCACTGAGGCATCTCCCTGGCCCTCCTTTGGTCTTTCTATCATCACTGTCTTTGTCAGCTGCTTGTCCACCCGACTCATTGTACATGGAATGGGAAGTGAGGTCGCTCCTTTATCTGCCATGAGACTTCCCTCCTAGGGATTCCCCGCTAGTTGCAAAGGGGAAGACCGGATGCCTCCTCCCCCGCACCACCATCCGCGTCAGGGTTTCTTTCTTCTTTCCCTTCCTTGCATAATTCCCACAGTCATTCTTCCTCACTCACACTGTCCTTCCACCAGGGCCGATCCTTAGTGCCAGAGGGCGGGTCAGGAACGGTATCAGCTGGGGAGACTGAGTCAGTTAGGCGGGACTCAGCTGGACTGTGACATCCCGGAGTAGGAGCCCCGGTGTTACTCAGTTTGTGAGTCTGATTCACGCTAATCATGCACCCTGATTGGCCAGTGTCTGCTCAGGACTCGGAACACACAGATCATTCCAGAAGGGAAAGTTGTCTTCCGGTACAGTTCTCAATTTTTGTTTTTCTGCCACAAGTTGCAAATCAGCCAGTTCACGGCCCCCAACCAGCTAGCTCCCCGGCAGCCTGGATGGCAGGCAAGGGACTTTCCTCATAGCTAGCCGTGTATGCTTAGTGGCTCAGAGATGTCATTAAATGCAAACACTGCTATGCCTGAAGAAAACAGTCCCTGGTTCTCTGAGGGTTGTTGCACAAACTGTAAATGACCCATCATAAAGACCCACCCTCCTCCGATCCTGATAAGGCCGAGGTGAAAGTCCGGCTCTACTTGTCACACCGTTGCCTTCCAGGTCAGGCACCTCTCAGGAACTGGCTGTGTCTTCTTCCCTCAGCAGGCTCAGAGGGCCCTGCCCTTAAAATCTGCTTTTGCCTTTGCCTTTAAGTCTTCAGGTCTTCATTGACTGCCATATATTTGTGACACACACTGGTTGGTCACCTTCACTGGGGAGTTGGCGTGTGCACGTATGGTACCCTATCATTTTTATCCTCCACTTCCTCCTGCTCTCTCCCCTCCTTTTACACTGTCTGATGGTTAAATTATGGACACCCAATAAATAGTTATGAACAAGGGTGACTCAGCCGTCCTGGTAGCGACGAAGGCCAGGCCAGTTGTCCCACAGTGCCCACAGGCTCCACCCAGCCGCCATTCTGCAGGACACAACAGCAGCCCAGCACCCTGACCTCTGCCAACTCTCCAGGGCCCATGCAGTGGGCAAGGCCGCCCTCCACAGCCCAGGCACCCCCTTCCGTGTGCCTCAGGCGCCCCCCCCAGGACCAGGTCTTCTTTCAACATGAACGTGGGGTGCCTGCCCTGAAACCCCAAGTCCACCCTTCCCCTGGACCGAGCCCCTTGCCTTCCACGTTGTGCCCTTCCACTGTGCCCAGATCTACCCCAGATCCAGCCCCCTGTGGCCCTGCTGCTGTGCTGTCTCCTCCTAGCTGTTACAGTTTTCAGACAGGGCAGGGACCTGGGGCCAGAGGCCAGGACAGGTGCTTCCCACTTGCAGTGGTGCCTGTTCTTCCACCTGCCAAGGCCCAGCTCTGCTAGAAGCCCTGTGGTCACCTGCTGTCCTTCAGGCCCACTTCAGGGTGTTCCCTACTTGAGGATGCCTGGTCACAGTTTTTCTTTTTTCCTTTTCTTTTTTTTGCAGAACCAGGGATTGAACTCAAGCCCTTGCACTTGCTAGGGAAGCGCTTATTCTATTAAGCCATCTCCCTGGCCCTTGCTGTCACAGGTTTTCAACTCCATCTGACAACACTATAGCCAGTTCTCCTCTCTTCTCTTCCAAACCCTGCTTAGCAGCCACAGCCCAGCTCTCTCTCTCTCTCTCTCTCTCCTTTTGAGACAAGGCTGCTGAAGTTCAGGCTGCTCTTGAGCTCACTTTGAAGCCAAGGCTGCTCTCAGACTCAGTGATCCTCCTGCCTCAGCCTTCCAGTGCTGGGATTGCAAATGCGTGCCACCACACCCACATGATCCACCCCGCTTCTGAATCACCTTCTGCAACAACTGTCCCTTCTTTTCCCTTCAAAGTAATCTGCACTATCCTTTTTCTTTTTACAGAACCAGGGATTGAACTCAGGCCCTTGTGCTCACCAGGGAAGTACTTATTGCACTGAGCCATCTCCTCAGCCCTAATCTGCACTATCCTATGTGGGATTTTTATTCTTTTAATTTCAGGCAAGATGTTACTAGTCCCTAAATTTCCCAGGATGGACTTGAACTTGTCATTCTCTTGCCTCAGCCTCCCAGAGTGCTGGGGTTACAGATGTGCATCATCATGCCCAGCTGTTCTCTTATTCATGACAAAGATACCAGTCATGTAAGGTGTATTTTATTATTTTATAATAAAATACATGTTTCACTATGAAGGTCACATTGGCTTTGAACTATGTAGTCTAGACTGGCCTCAAACTCACAGCAATCCTCCTGTCTCAGCCTCTCAAGTGCTGGGATTACAGGTGTGTGCCATCGTAACTGGCCATGTGAGATTTTAAAAGACAAAAGAAACTTTTTGGGGCTGGGGAGATGGCTCAGTAGAATAAGCACTTGCCTGGCAAGTGCAAGGGCCTGATGAGTTCAATCCACAGTTCTGCAAAAAAAAAAAAAAACAAAAGTACAAAAAAAGAAAAAGAAACTTTTTGTAGCGTACATGCAACTCTTATAAATACAAAATTATTTTGTCTTATTTTATTTTTCCATTTTATTGAAGAATAGCAATGAGACAGTTTCAAATCAAATTAGTAGGATACAAAATTATTTTAAAATAAATTTTTTGCAAAAGACTCTCTGATGAAAAGAGGACCAAGAGACAGAGAGAAGGGGCAATGAGGGGAGAGAGGGAAAGGAGAAGGAGAAAGACAGATGTGAGGTGCACATGTACCAATGCCCCACCATGAATGTAACCATTTCGTACAGCAGATGTGCACTCATACGGTAGCAGCTCTGGGCTGCAGGCTCGGCGGCATAGCTTGGGGGTTCAGTGTGTGCCTAGCCTGTGCCAGGCCCGGGCTTCTCTCCCCAGCACCAGCACCAGCACCAGCACCAGCACCCCATGATCCCCACCCTCAGATGGAAGCCCCAGGAGTGCGCAAAGCTTCAAGCCACAGCACCTTGTAGACACGGAGCTACAAGACCTAGTGCTGGCCCTGCTGGCTTTCGGGCCTGCTTTGGTCTCACTGCTTTCTGTTCCTCTCTTCTTTCGCTGGGAATGGGGGTGTTTATTCTGCTTCCTTGTGAGTTGTCAGGCTTGAATTCTGATTTTTATAGGCTCCTGGCTAAGTGTTGGCCGAGAGTCTCAGAGGAGACTTTGGACTTGGACTCCTTGGCAGCGCGGCACTGCCAGGACCTTGGCAACTGGAGCACCGGACTAAATGTATTCTGCATGAAGAGATACACAAAACAGCTAAGACAAGCGCCATCTGATGTGGTTTTCAGCAGTGTATAGCATCCCTGCCCATTAACTGATTTTTGAAAACTGCTCCCATTCTTGGCCTCAGAGGTCGTTTCGAAAACCTCTTCTCCTTGCCCATTTCCTATCCCGGCCTCCTCCACCCTGCAGAGGAGGGGCCAGCCCCAGCTCTGTCCGGAGTTCTGAGTTCTCTCTACGCCTTCTTCCCAGTCACTCCAGCGCTCCCTTAGTTCTAGGTTCAATCCTCGACACAAAACAGATAAACAGATGAGTAGAAAACCCCTTCCCTACACAGGACTTTTCCTGACATCTCTTCATGGATGACCAGGGGCCACACTGCCCCCAGCTCCTTCTTCCTGTCATCCTCCCATTCTAGCCAGTGACGCCAGTGTCCTCCTTCCTCTGCTCAAGGAAAAATCCACTTGTCAACTGGGATTCCTCCCTTCTTAGCCCCTCGCACTGATAGTAGTAAGTCCTATCTGCTCTAACTCCAAAACCACTCCTCTTTTTTTTGGAACCAAGAATTGAGCTCGCAGCCCCATGCTTCCAGGCCTGCCACTGTGCTACATCCGGGGCCCAACACATCTTATACATTGATGCCTCCTGCATCCTCACAGACCGGGTCCTTGTCCACACTGCGCCAGTGTCTCCCAGAGCACGGCAGTGCCCTCTCGGTTCACCTCCTCTCACACTGCCCATTCTCTGCAAGGGGTCCAGACATGATCTTTAGAACACAAATCTGCCCCCACTGCTCTCCCTGCTTGGCTACTGAGCCCTCGAACTCATCATAGTTAACAGTGGAAACTGGAAAGAACCTGTTGTTCATCAACAGGAGGGGGGTGGGGTGAGCCAGCTGCAGTGTATTTACCTGAGGACACACTTTGAAGAGTATTTTGAATTGAATACTTACAAAATAACATTTCATATTCATAGGACACAGCCAGTGCACACAGGCTTAACTGCTTATAACAGAAGGTGGGTAGAAAAGTGGAAAAACACTACCCCAAGCTGTCACCTTAGGAAGTTAGAAGAGAAAATTAAATCCAAAGTAGGGCCAGCAAAATAGCTCAGCAGAACCAAGCACCTGCTTAGGCAAGTGCAGGGACCAGGGTTCCTGGGCCCCTAGCACCAGCCCACTCCCAGGGCACTGAGTGGGTACTGAGACCAGGTGCTGTGGTGCAGGCCTGTAACCCCAGCACTGGGGAGGCCGAAAGCAGGAGGGTCACTACAAGTCTGAGCTGCATAGTGAGACCCTGTACCGATACATTAAAAAAAAAAAAATCTAAAGGAAATAATAAAATGGATTTTGTGCAGTCGCTGAGGAGGAAGAAAAAAAATAAAATAGGAGTGGGGGCTGGGGGCATAGTTTAGTGGTAGAGCATTTGGTCAGCATGCAAAGGATTCAATTTCTAGCACTAAAACGAAGCGGAGAGTGAAAAATCAATGAAACAGAAGATAAACACAGTAAAGGAAAAGCAATGAAATAAAACAACAAAAACAATACAAAGGAATATTACAGACAATTTTATGCCAAAAAATTAGATTTTGGGCTGGAGAGATAGCTCAGTTGAATAAGTGCATGCTGGGCAAGTACAAGGGCCTGAGTTTAATTCCCGGCTCTGCAAAAATAAATCAGCATTTTTTTTTTCTGGTACCAGGAATCAAACTCTGGACCTCATGCTTCCCAGGCAGGCACTTATACTGGTGGGCTATCTCCCTGGCCCTAAAGTTGGAGTATTTTTTTCTTTTTTTTAGAACTGGGGATTGAACTCAGGCCCTTGTACTTACCAAGGAAGTGCTTATTCCATTTGTGTTTTGTATTCCATTTGTGTTGCAGCATTGGCTGTGTCCTAGGAACATGAAATGTTATTTTGTAACTATTCCATTTGAGCCATCTCCACAGCCCAAAATTTTCTTTATAAACACAAGTAAGCTGAGAGTGTTGGTACACACCTGTATTTCCAGCACTTGGGAGGCTGAGACAGGAGACAAGTTCAAGACTATACTAGCTCAAAGCCAGCCTAAATTGCATAGTGAAACCTTGTCTCAAAAAGATAAAAAAAGGGGCCAGGGAGATAGCTCAGTGGAATAAGCACTTGCCTTATAAGCACAAGGGCTTGAGTTTAATCCCCAGTTCTGAAAAAAAAACTTTTTTTTCATTTCCCTGGGCCTGCCATGCTGGCACACGATGTGTTGAGAGGGCAATTGGGACAGGGCATGGTGGTGCAAGCGTCTGTAACCCCAGCTCCTGGGAGGCTGTAAGCAGGTGGATCACTAGGAGTCCAATCTAGTAGTGAGACCCTGAACACCCTATAGTCCCTTCCCTAAAAAACTAGAAAAAAAAAATTAAAAAAAAGATTTTTCAAACTGTCTACTATTAAAATTTAACTGGGGAGATAGCTCTGAGGTCTAAGTGCCTGCCTGCCTGGCAAGCACAAGGACTCGGGTTCTGGGGTCGCGGAGATGGCTCAGTGGAATAAGTGCTTCCCTTGCAAGTGCAAGGGCCCGAGTTCAATCCCTGGTTCTGCAAAAAAATAAAAAATAAATAAAAGGACTTAGGTTCCATCCCCGGTACCACATATGTACCTGTCACCCTGTACCAAATAAATAAATACGTAAACAAAATTTAAAATCAATTACTCATAAGATTTTATAATAATTTTAGGAATGTAAATGGGTATAAAATCTTACAAAAATTAATAAATGCTTTAAATATGAGGTTGAAGCTATAATATTCAAATCAAAGCATAAAATGAAAGTAATTTTGAGCAGTGAATGACAAATCAAGAAGGCTGTAAAAAATAAACAGTACCTGGGACACATACTCAAAGGCCTTGAATCAGAGATTAGTGTGGCCTTTTGTCATCTACTTAATCATCGTCATTCAGTTCACTTTATGGTAATAGACACCTTGGCAAACAACTGTCAGGCTGCTAGAGGAGGAGGTCCCCCTGCCTAGGTAGGAGGCTTAGACGTAACAAGGGGACATTTTGCTACTAAAGCCACAAAGCCACACAAATCATTTAGATTATTCCTGGGGAAAGCATGTGTTGTCTGGGGGCTGGAAAAATTCAACTTCCTAAAAACACTTGAAATTCAGTAGACAACAAAAATCTGGTTAAATTGTTACTTTTTTTTTTTTTTTTTTTTTTTTTTTGTGGAACCAGACATTGAACTCAGGCCCCTCCACTTGCCAGGGAAACACTTATTCTACTGAGCCATCTTCCAGCCCCAGAAATGCCTTCTGGGGCTGGGAGATGGCTCAGTGGAATAATACAGTTAGGGTACACATAGACAGCAGCCTGCAGGCGTATTACAGCAAAAGTCAGACATCAGCTCACAGCCTGACTCTGCTCATGCTCCGGTCAGCTTAGGTAGCTTGCTTGCTACATTGATGTAGTCGAGGCCCAGAGGTTCCCTCTTAATGATGTGTGGGTCAAACTGTGCCTGGCTTGTGTTTTAAAAATACACAGTAATGAGGCTGGTGAGATAGGCTACCACCACCTGCCACAGCAGCCCTGCCTTGGAGAGGCTGAGCAAGGCCATTGCCAACTCTATCTGCTCTTCTCAGAACCATCCCTCCCCCAATGCTCCTGTAGAAACTGCCTGACAACACAGGACATCATTCTTGTATTTCATGTAACCAATCACACCAATCACATTAGTTTTATTATTTTTTTTCCAGGTACCAAATTTCTTTATTTGAAGGAATTAAAGAACTTAAGTAGATGTTCTGGTACAGTTTATAGGAAAGGTTAACGGAGCCCCAACATGCATGTGTTGCCTTGGTGACATTAGCTCTCAGTGTCACTGTCCCCTAGGGTATGCTTGTCAAAGAGGTACTCACCATGCTGGACTCGGGGGCTGTCATCTTGTGCAGGTTGGTTCCGTAGTCACCCAGCTCTCTGATGGCCTTCACCTGCTCATCCAGGTAGAGGGTCTTGATGAAGTCACACAGATGGGGGTCGTTCTTATCAGTGGCCAGCTTGTGCAGCTGCAGGAGGGACTGATTCACACTCTTCTCCAAGAGCAGCGCTTACTCCGTTGCATTCAGCCCGTTCTCCCAGCCACCATGGTCTGGTTTCTTTTTTTTTTTTTTTTTTTTTTGTCTTTTTGAGACAGGGTCTCGCTATGCAGTTCAGGCTGGCTTTAAGCTCACTTTGTAGCTCAGGCTGGTCTCGAACTCACAACAATCCTCCTGCCTCAGCCTCCCGAGTGCTGGGATTACAGGCATGCGCCACCACGCCCGGCATGGTCTGGTTTCTTGATATCCTGAAGGAAGATCCGGCCACCGCGCTGGATCTGCAGCTTCGTCAGTTTCTCAGTGTTCCCTCTCCTCGTGAGATTGGTGAAGAAAGTATTTGGCGAAGTTCTTCAAAGCCAAATCATCGCGGTCAAAGCGGTAAGACATGGACAGGTAGCCGCAGGAGGCGTAGAGCTCCAGGTTGATCTTGCGGTTTGGTGGCCTCGGCGCCTGGTGGTAGTTCTGGCGCACTTCGGGGGTGAGGCGGTTGTCCTGAGGGTGGGCTGCAGCGGAGGTGCCGGCGGTGGCGAGGACGGGCTAGGGCTGGGATCCTTTCAAGCACAGTTGAAGCAGGAGAGAGACCGCGGCAACGCTCGGTGGAGAAAGCACATCAGTTTTATACTTTCCATATTTAAACTGAACTCAAACTTGGGTCTGGGCTGGTGATTTGAACCTCTGGGTTCCCTGGACTGATAGCGTAATAAAAGTTGCTTTCTGGGGCTGGGGATTTGGCTCAGTGGTAGAATGCTTGCCTAGCAAGCTGGAAGCCCTGGGTTCGGTCCTTGGCACCTAAAACAAAACAAAACAAAACAAAAAAATGTTGCTTTCTAACTCCTCACTGCAAAGTCATCCAGTTGAAGATTTATTTATTTGGTACAGGGTCTCACTATGCAGCTCAGACTGGTAGTGATCTTCATGTCTCAATCTGCACAGCACTGGGATTACAGGCAAGCAACACCATGCCCAGTTTCAGTGGGCAGCACGGAATGCGGTACCAGGGATCAAACCCCAGTCGTCCTTGAGCTTGCCAGGCAGGCACTTCGACCACCACCAAGCGATCTCCCTGACCCTGACCCCGAGTCTTCTATTTGGATTGATACGTATTTTTTTTTTTTTTTTTTTTTTTTTCTGCGAGAACATCAATCTCCAAAAATGCTTATGAGGGACCGGGGAGATAGTTCAGTGGAATAGTGCTTGACTGGCAAGCACAAGGTACTAAATTCAATCCCTGGTACCACCAAAAAAAAAAGCTTACGAAAAAGAAAAGAGAGCATACTAATTTGTTTTTCCCAGATAGCCAGGGGAATCTCTTTCTGTTTTTTGCCTAGTTGCAAATAACTGTAATTAAAACCTGGTAAACGGGGTGTGGTAGCGCATGCTTGTAATCCCAGCCCTCTGGAAACTGAGGCACAAGCATGGTTACGAGTTCGAGGCCAGCTTGGGCTGCATAGCGAGACCCTGTCTCAAAGTGACGAAAAATCCCAAAACAAAGCAAAACACAAACACAAACATTCAACCTCCTGGTAAAGCTCTGGGGCTACTTTCTACCAGGTTCTGTGCAGACCGTCCGGTTCTTTTTCAGTCCACATTATCTTCCACGTTCGACTCCAAGTCCCCTCACCCCTTCTTCAGAGGTAAACATAAGTCTGGGCATCACGAACTTCCCGGGAGTCCGGCTTTGTAGGGCGTTGTCGACCTAAGAAACATCCAGGCCTGAGCGGCTCTCCAAGCCGCCCCGCCCCCAGGCAGAGGTGCGCGCGGGCGGGGCCGGGGCCGGGGCCGGGGCCGGGCCGGGGGCGGGGCCTGTTCGGGGCGGGGCGGGGCCGGGCGGGCAGGTCGCGCAGAGCCCCCGCCGCGTCCAGAGCGCGCGGCCCGCCGGCGAGTGCGCACCTGAGTCCGCTGGTTTCCTGACTCGTGCGACCCCTGCCTTCCGGGCCTCCGCGGCGGCATGGCGCCCTTCCAGATCCTTGCGTTCGGGCTCGTGCTCCTGGCGACGACGGTGGCGGTGGGCACGGCGCAGGACGGTGAGGGCGGCTCGGCTCGGCGCGGGGCGCTGCGGGGTCGGGCGGGGGTCTCGGCGGCCGGGCCCGGGCGCCGAGACGAGGGGCGACGGCGGCGAGAGGAGCCGGGCCGGCGGGGCGGAGGCGCGGCGGCGACCCTACGACCCCGGTGGTCTCACCGCGGGCCCCGGCTGCCAGAGCACGCGCCCCCTTCCGGGGCGCACCGACTTGGGGCTCCGGCTCGGAGCGAGTCCGGCAGGAACGGAGGCTGCGGCGGCGCCCGCCCGCCCGACACCTGCGCTCGCCCGGACACCTGCGCCCGCCGGATGTGGCCGCGGGCGGGAACAGGTAGCTGGGCGGGCGCCGCGCACCTGCGCGCGGGGCGCTGCCCTCCGGAGGCCGCCCTTCCGGACCTGGGTTTCTCTTTTCTAAGAAACGTGAGTCATACCAGGTAAAAGGTAGGGGACACGGAAATAAAAGGCAGCCGTGGGGAGCACAAATCTCATAATCCCACCATCTTAAGAATTACAGGATTAATAGTTGGTTTATCTTTGTTTTAGATATTGTAAACATTGCGCTAAACCTGAACATGTAGGCTTTGTATTTTAATTTTTCCTGCCTGCAGAACATCCAGAATTTTAGTTTCACACGATCAGAGAAACTTCGTTAGTAACGTACTATAGAAAAGATTCTTGAAAGTATAGCCTTCCTTTAGTCTTTTATTTTTTTCTTTAGTGTTTTAAAACAGTTTGAAGGCTGGCGCTTGGGATGCTGAAAACAGGAGGATCACTACAGGTCCGATATTTGTAGTGAGACCCTGTAGACCCTGTGCTAACATATTAAAAAAAAAAAAAAAATTAAACACTGAAAGCCTGGAGTCCCAGCACGCAGGCTGTGGCAAGATTGCTGCGAATTTAAGGCCAGCCTACATAGTCAGACAGTTTCCAAAAACAGAAAACAAGAGTGGTTTGATTCTACTGCCTGTTCTACACTAGACACTTTGGCTGTGGCCTTTAAATTAATTTGTGAGGAGGTGCCTAGAAGTGGAGAGAAATGGGTCCAAACTCTTTGGAGAGGAACAGAGCAGGCCTACATTCATTACACTTTCAGAGTAATGAAGTTTAATCTGCTTGTGTTTTCTAACTTGAATCTGAACTACATACTTTTTTTTTTTTTGGTCTTTTTGCGACAGCTTTGCTATACAATTCAGGCCAGCCTTGAGTTCATTTGAATTAAGTTTGAGGCTAGCCTCAAACTTGCAGCGATCTTCTTGCCTCGGCTTAAGTGCTGAGATTGCAGGTATGGGCCACCATGTCCCGCTAAACACTTTTAGGGCACATGAGCTCACAAAAGATCAATATAAAAATTCTGTGCTATTTTTAAAAAAATAACTGAAAAATAAGAATGTGTTGGTACAGGGCCCAGGAAGGTGGCTCAGTGTAATAAACGCTTCCCTGGCAAGCACAAGGGTCTGAGTTCAATCCCTAAAAAAAAAAAAAAAAGTGTTGGTACATTTTAGATATGATGATCATGTTCATAAATTTTTTTTTTTTTTTTTTTTGGCAGAACTGGGGATTGAACTCAGGCTTTCACACTTACCAGGGAAGCACTTATTCCACTGAGCCATCTCCCCAGCCCCAATCATAGAACATTTTTACTTGTACATGATATATCTCAACTCTTTTCTCCAGTGCCCTCCCCTCTGTCCAACCCCTTTTCTCTATCTTACTTGAGTTTATGGGTGCAGTTTAGATATATACAATGATCACATTCATTATAGGGAGTGTGTACTTGTGCATGATACATCCTGTCCAGCCTTTCCTTAAGAGCTTTGCTTCCATTTTCTTCTCATTTTTCCCTTTCTCGCTCGTGTTTCCCATCCCATTTGAAGTCCTGCTAATTCTGTCCTGTTCCTTCTTCCTTTAATAATTGTACCCCCATAGTAGGACATGGTGGCACACGCCTGTCATCGCAGCACTCGGCTGATTGAGGCAGGCAGGAGGGTCACTGTGAGTTCCAGTTTTGCCTGAACTACATAGTGAGAGCCTGTCTCAAAAAACCAAAACCAAAAAAAAAATAAATAAATAAAAGCATTCTTTCCTGACTTGATGACACTAGCCTGTCAGGAGGATTGCAGGGCTGGGCTCAGCTTGGGCAATTTAGTGACTAGGATCCTGTCTCAAATAAGAGATTAAAAAGGTCAGTGTGAAGCTTCTGGATTCAGTCCCCAGATAAAGGGGATGGGATGGTCTTATCAATTTGAAGTTAATTTTTCAAAGTAGTCAAGGATAAAACTGTTAAGTTGATATCAGTACTCGAGAGTAGGTGCTTGATACCACTTTTTCCCCTCAGTATCACTTTCAAAATCACATACTGTGATTCGATATAGTTAGGAAACATACAAAGATGCCCCCAGTTCAGTCTGAAGAATGTATAATGAAGACATGCAATATTTTGAAGCTTATTATGCTCCTGCTAGCACACAAAGCAAGCATTTCTTAAGGAAATGGGGAGAACCTGGGTGTGGTGGCACATACCTGTGATTCCAGTACTTGGGAGGCTGAGGCAGGAGAATTGCTGGGAGTTTGAGGCCAGCTTGGGGCTACATAGTGCGATCCTGGTTCCTCCTAACTCCAAAGGAAAAGAAAGAAAAGAAGACAGAAGAGGAAAGACCCTTTGGATTTATAGGTTCTAGAACTGGAAGTGCTGCAAAAGAGGCTGTTACTGAGAAGCATTTTTTTTTAAGAGGCAGTCACTGGTAGCAGAGGTTTACTGACAGCAGAGGCTTAAAGAGCTGGAAGTGGGCGTCTCGAAGAGCTGTGGTGACCTTTGAAGTGCTGCACTGCACACACTGGGGAGGGTGTGGCTCTGTGGTAGGGCGCATGTGGGATCTTGAATCCAATGTCCATGTTTTTTTGAAAACTTGTTTATCAAGATTTAAGTGGAGCACATACAGATTAGACTGTCCGTCTATGCAATGTGCATGCGCAGGCTGTTTTGCCAGCGCTTACAGCTGCCTGCTTTTAGGAAGGTCTTTAACTTCCAGCTGAGGAGAGGTTCAGCCTCTGTTGAAAGTTTGTATCTGTGTAACCTGGGCACCATTATGAGAACAGAAGGAAGCAGGGACGTCAGAATTGATCATTGGATCCGCATTTCCTAATGCATGTCCTTCCACTTCCTAGGATGTGTGTGTGAAAACTACAAGATGGCCACAAACTGCAATTTGAACAGAAATGGTCAGTGCCAGTGTACCTCCTACGGCACACAGACACCCGTCATTTGCTCAACACGTAAGACAGTCTTCCTGCCTTGACACTTGGAGCTAGTAGTGGGCTTTTAGTTGCTATGCCTTGAACTGGGCAGGGGCTTGTTGGCCCAAATCTGAAAGTATCATTTTGTCATTGTAATCTCTCACTTAGGGAGCCTTCAACTGATAGAGTGTGGGAAGGTGAAATGTGAAGTAATGCTTAGAATGGAAGTAAGGAGTTGGAAGTGTGTCCCCTGTACACAAGATGCTGCAGTCACCTTGCAGTTTGACCCTGTGCTTCTTTTGCAGTGGCTTCCAAATGCCTCGTGATGAAGGCAGAGATGACACACTCCAAGGCGGGGAGGCGCGTGAAGCCTGAAGGTGCGATCCAGAACAACGACGGGCTGTACGACCCCGACTGTGACGAGCAGGGGCTCTTCAAAGCCAAGCAGTGCAATGGCACAGCCACATGTTGGTGCGTGAACAGCGCCGGCGTCCGCAGGACCAACAAGGACTCTGAGATCCAGTGCTCCGAGACCATACGGACCTAGTGAGTGGGCTGCCAGAGTTACTTATTGCTGGCATGTGCCTTGGATCTGTTTTAACTTCTTTGGGGCAGAGATAGAATTTCTGATTAGAATTCAGAAGGAAGGCGAGGGAACGTGGTGAATGCATCTGTGCAGTTCCCAGTGTGCAGCGTGCTTCCGTAGAGCTGATGGCGTCAGTTTATTTCAGAACCTTCTAGGGGCACATGATGAATCTCCTAGGTAGAGGCATTCTTTGTCATATACCTGGAAGGGTGCTAGGTAGAATTTTCCTTTCATATTTTCAATTCTTTTTTTTTAATGAATTTAGGACAGGGTCTCACTCTGTAGATTGGACTGTAGTGATCCTCCTGTTTTCAGCCTCCCAAGTGCTTAGATTACACATGCACACCAATCTCTGTGGTGTCTCAGTGTGCCCTGTGGGGCGGTGCCAGCACGGAAAGTCAGGGATCAAACCCTGGTGGCTGCAAACTGTTCAGTTTTTTTTTTTTTTTTTT
>PVKA01024092.1:0-17419 GCA_004027165.1 Ctenomys sociabilis
TTATACTTACAGACATTATTATAGCATATGACTCTTATCAGTAAAGAAAGAGTGTAGCTTTTTGCATATCTTATTTTTTATACCTGAATTACATCAAAGATTCAATAATTAATACTTTCTACCTTGTTATTTTCCTAGTGGTTGTCCATAGTACTAGAAGCTGACATAATATCCTATCCAACCACCATTAGTGCAAATCTTGCCTCTCATAGGTTTATGTAGAAGCACAGCGTTATCTATCCCCACTGTACTGTCTATACACATACATCATGATTCTTCCTTTCTATACCCCTTCCTTTGTCTACACCTGTCAAAGATGGGCACTCCATTGTCATTCAACTAACTTAGGTGCTTGAATTTGACGACACAATCCAACACAGTCCAGCAATCCACTACAATAGTGAGTTATCCGAAGAAGTTGTCAACCATAGCCATTTACAGCTCAGCTTAATATTATGGCCCCGCGATGTATACTTCATTTTTATACTTTTCTGCTGGATGGTTAAGGCCTAGATAGATCAACACTTATATACCAACACATGTTTCTTATGAGGTCAGTGAAGTTCCCTCAGGGTTTATCTTGTAGTCCTGACTTATTCTGTAGATCCTTTGTCTGTGTCATCCATGTGGATGAGTCATGGCCAATGCTTGACCAGTTTGCTCTGTGTGAGAGCATGAGAGAACGTTTTCTCTCCATGTAACTCTCCCCAGGCACACTATAGAACTTCAATCTCTTTCCTCTGTGGCTCCATAATCTCCTTGTTCAGAAAATTTGGAGCTCACCTGAGTTTCATGATGTTGCAGAACAGGTCCTCCTATGTCCTGAGTCTTCATTGACCTTGAAAGACTAGGGCCAAAATGTGGGCTGGCCTTGTGGCTCTTCTATTTCTCCAACTTTGCTCTGTGAACTTAGGTTGTTAACCATCCAGAAGAAAAGCTGATTAGTATCCTGCAGCATATTGCATTCACTTTGCCTTATCTGACTCAATTGATTTTAGTAGTTGTTGTACATTTCCTTACTTTGTTCTATTTTTCTAACATTGTTATATCACATCAAGATGTAGCTTTTATTTACCAAGCCCTATGTAGACACTCTCAGGTCTGCTTGAATTTATCACAATGGGTTATAGAGATACTATCTTATTTTTTAAGTCAGAGTGGTAGGGAGGTGTCACTTTGGTTTTTATCAGTGCTGATTAGTGAAGGAAAATTTTGTATTTCTTTTCACGTTGAAACAATTTAAACTAATATATATTGTAAAATTATGCATAATAATGAACTACTATGTGATGTTTTGCTATAGGTATAATTTATGTAGTCAGATTAAACAGATCTATCACCTCAAATACTTAGCATTATTTTATTATAAAAATATTCAAAATCTTTTCTTCTATTTTTTGAGATCAATAGTACATACAGTACTACCTATAGTCAGCCCATTGAGCAAATGTATACCAGAATGTCTCTCTAACTTCCAATTAATGCCTATTGTTCAAGTTCTCCCCACTCTTGCTACTCCCTTAATGTTAAAACAATGCTATCAATTTCTAAGTCTAGAGCTGCAGACAGTAAAGCACCTTAGAGTAGGTTTGTGCTCAATAGAACATTGAATTGTTGACAAGAATCAATACAACATTTCCTCTTAAAAATATTTTGAAAATAAAGTGAGTATGCATTGCTTCCAAAACAAATCAGGACCAATATCCTTCGGGATTTAACAATTCCTTTGGTATTCAAGTGTGGTCATAGGAAGAAAACAGTTAAATCAACATGAAGAAAATAAATAAGACTACAACTAGTTTTATTTTGAGGTTTATTGTTATGATAGTGAACTCTGTGATACATGAATATGTCTTTAACTAAAGTCTCCACTGAGTCTGCCGGGGAATTTACCTTATGAGCAATGAAAACCCCAAATGATGAGCTAGATTCATGACTTCTTGTACTGTAACTGGGACAATTATTTAGGCATAGTAATTTTCAGTTCCAATAGGTCACTTTCTGATCCAGATGCTTTGAGTTGGAGTCCAGTGTTCGAGTGATTAGTGAATAAGTTATATGCACAAACATATGTGTATGTAGGAGTGTAAATAATACTTATGTGTGTACAAATGTTTGCTTAAAGGCATATGAGCATAAAATGTGTGAGTTCTTACATAGGAGCTGAATCTTTGGGAGCCCAAGTAGAATAATTTTTCAACTGAATGTAATACTGAAAGCAATTTGATCATTTATCCTCATAACCACCGGATCCAGCTCTGGGAACTGGTTCAGCCAAAATATCTTAAAAGCTTTGTAAGCTGGGTTGTCAATAGCAACAATGACAGTTTAAAATGCAACCCCACATTGATGGGCTCTATTCTTCTCTTGCATTTACTTGGCATGTGGGAAGTTTCTTTGTTTCTGAGGCTGGGTGTGGAAAGAAATTTCTATTAACTGGCTCTGTAACTTGACTAGATGTGGAATTGGAAAATGAATTAAAACATTTTCAGGACCTCTGGCCACAAAGTATTGAATGATATCACCCTGGTCATTTATAATCAATCTATGTGAAAAGCAGATTTGGAATTAAATTCTACTCCATAAGAGAGTCGACACCTTTATATTTACTCACTATAGGGATTTCTCACTTTAGAGGAAAATCAAAGAATAAATAAAATTTTACAGAAGTCCTTGAAGGATACAAGTAAATATAAAACTTGAAGTTTTAGACAACAATTTTAGGATTAATAGCTTCACCAACTGATCATATTCTATGTCTGAAGGTGAAAGTTCGGATGCAGATTGGTAAGGGATAGGGAAGTTGGCCACTCAGTGCAAAAACTGTATGCCATCTCGGCCCCACCTGGCCCGCAAAAAAAAAAAGAAAAGAAAAAAGAAAGAAAGAAAGAAAAAGCTGTGTGGAAAATCCAAAACAGGTGCATCTTTTCACATACCTCGGGATAGAAATGAGTTAACACATTAGCTTATTGTTTACATTGTTTATTTTTTATCATTAAGCTTATTGATACAATTTAGATTTGGTTTAGATTTTTCTCATATGATTAGAAAGTGATCAGAAATATGTTACACATTTATATTTAAAAATTTATCTCAGTGAAACACACATTAATCTCCTTCAAGATTCTCCTCATTTAAAAGATGGTCATCCATCACTGTTCTTAATATGCTTTTTAGTGTAATTTTTTTTAAAATTTCAAAATTCATTGTACTTTTTATCAATCTTTATACACAAGACATGTAAACATTACATATATTGAACATAAACATAAAATTACTTTGTAAGTGTTTACTACCTGTACATATATACAGCATATATTTTTATACTTACATTTTTGGCAAATAAAATGTCAATTCTATAGTGTGTTAATTTCTTATAATCAATATTTGATTTTTTTCTTGAATTATATAATATGGAGGTAAGAGAACATTTTACCTCTTTCAGGTATGCAACACCTTTCACATAGCTTCCCCTTAGCAAGCCATCTTCCTGTCATCAAGCTATTGCTTTTAGCCACGCTGAGCTTTGTACCCAGGGCCTCAAGCACACTAGGCAGGTGATGCGCCACTGAACTGCATTTCCAGTGCTTATTTATTTTTATTTTGAGACGGAGTCTTTCTAGGTTGCCCAGGCTGGCCTCCGACTTGTGATCCTCCTGCCTTAGCTTCCCAAGCAATTGGGATTATAGGGTTCTAAACTGTCATGAAGCATAAATTCTGTGGTTCTCTTAAGACAATGACAAATATATTCATGTTTGACTGCATTCTCCTTATTCTTTTATATTGCAAGGAGGAATAAACGGCAGAGTTGTATAAACAAGTTTCACACATGAATCTAAAGGACAGAGTCTTCCCTTCCAGAAGTTCTGAAAGCCACAAGGATGATAGTCTCCAATACTGGAGACAGGTGAGTACACTGCAGTGAGACTGGTGCATGAATGCTCCATCAGAAAATCCTCAGTTTCTGCCTACCAGTAGAACTCATACTGTGCAAAATAATCTTGACATTCTTGTGGCTATAACTGCACAAATAATAAAATCAACTTTTTGAATAGGAAGGGAAACAAAATGTGGTGGGAGGGAAGGGAAAGAGGTTGAAATCCAAGGAGTGAGAAAAATTAGAGTTTTGTTCTTTGCAAATGGGACGGGGACCAAGAGGCAGCAGAATCAGGCGGGAGGAGGGGGGAGGGCGCCAAGAGACCCAGGACACGCTGTGTGTGCCTGCGGCTCTCACAATAAGTGTGATTGTGTGCTGTGACCATTTATGAAGAAGGTTTTTTCAAAGAAAACAGATAGTACATTTCTTTATAATTTTATCATTTCCTGCAAAAATTCTGAATAATTTAAGAATAGATTTTTTTCTGCTTTTAAAAGCATGTTTCAAAGGAATAGCGTCAGTACTCTACAGACATTTTAGCTTGGTTTTGGAGTTAAGAATCAACACAGGGAAAGTTAATGATTAAATTCTTTCTCTTCTTTTTAATTTTTTATACCAATTTTGAATGCTTATATCTGGTAATCTATAAAACTAATTTAAAGACAGCAATATGCAATATAGCAACCATTGTTGAATTCCTATCATTTTGTTTTGTTAAATTCTGTATTTGGGCTGGGGAGATAAATAACTCAGTAGAATGAGCACTTGCCTGGCAAGTGCAAGGTTCTGAGTTCAATCCCCAATATTGCAAAGAAAAATCTGTATCATTTGTAATGTTTTTATTTTTATTTTTTTGCTTGTTTGAAAAGTTAGTTTGTTTTAAGAATCAGTGAAGGGCTCTTCATTTTATTAACTGGTTTTCCTCTAGCTTCCAATTGAACATATTCTTTTTATTTCCATTTCAAAGGGCAATAGTTGTATCTTAATGTAAAAAAAATGGTAGGAAAGTGGTTACCAAGCTGATTAACAAGAACTTCAAGACTTTGGACATCAAAATTTCCATATTTGAAAAAAAGCACTGTATTTGTAGAACAATGCAGAGGACTAGCAATTTGGTAGGTGAGCCTGAGCATGTGAAGAATCCAGAGGTTACCTCTTTTCTTGATTGTGGTCTTTTCCTTCATGAACTGCATAAAATATTTCAAATGTGTTGTCCTGGTGTCAGACATTGGGAATGTCATAAAGCTTTGTGCAAAGAGGTTTAATGGAGATGTTTTCTGTTCTACTGTGCAGTGAGAGCAGAAGAGTCTCTTTCTGATCCACCCTTGGGGTCTTCATTGTCTTCATTCTGGCTGGGCTCCCCGCTTGCAGACTGTAGGATCTGTAGGATTCAATTCTAGGGCAAGAATCCTCTGATCTGTTGATAGAAAGTACGTGACTCAGTTTTATCCTTTGAGATATTCCATATCCTGTGTGTAAGAATCCCTTTTCTTCTCCTTATGCCAAAGTGGAGAGGAGAGACTCATTGGGAGGTAGGAAGAGGGAATCGTTCTTTACCTCAGCTTTGGAGCCATGACTAAGTTCCTCAATGGTTATAGCTGTTACATTGTGTCAACTTGAGAAGTTTAACTAAAGTGACTCAGCAGGTGACCAGGGGCTCAAGGGGGCCTGGGTCCTCTCTTTGCAGCCATCTTCATTTGGAGCTTGTGCAAAAGGAAAACACAGAGATTGTGTTGGCAATAGCCAGCTACAATGGAAGGGAGGAAAAAAGTTGGATCTTGAGCTCAGTCCCCAGGGCCAAGAACAGAGGCTTGTCCCTCTGCCCCTTATTGCTCCTGCTGTCTTCTGCGTCTCTGAACTGTGGTCCCTGTGTCATGCCATCGTCCCTTGGAGCCAGCTGATTGCAGAGTGAAACTTCCACAAGCTGAGCTAAACATTTTCTTTCTTCATTTTGAGTGCAGGTATTTTGTCTCTGCAGTGAGAAAAAAGTAATTAAGATAGTGTCTGCAGCCACGACCTGCAGTCTCTGTGTTTTGTTCTTTGTGGTGTTGGGGGCAGATGTGGTGCTTTGAGCGTATGAGGCAGGGAACCTGCTGCCAAGCTACATCCCTGTCCTGATGGTATTTTGACAATAACTCCAATAAAGAAGTAAAAATGGACTAATCCATGAAAATAGCTATTTATGAATCTCAAAAATACAAAAATTAGCATATATATGTCATTATTTCACTAAACATTCACCTTTCGAATGACCATTCCTGAAATATTTCTCTAACAATCTTAGTCACCTCTTGAAGTCTTATTTTCCCTTAGTTTTTACCATTTCAACTCTAGGATTCAATCCCTGACTGTCAAATTAAATTTTCATTCTGGAAAATGTAGAAGCATTATTGTACCATACAATATTCTGCCTTGTTATTATCTTTAGCAGCTATGCACTCCCACAGGAAGTGAAGAAGTTATGAGGCTTTTTTCCTTGTGTATTTCCACTAGAGGAAAGGTGGAAAATTGCTCTAAAGCAGGAATAAAAGCAAAATTATAAAATGGTAACTCACTGTGTTATTTTCATGTACCAAAGCTGAGGGAACATGGGGGAAACCCCAAATGATATGCAAGTTTACTTTTTTATATGCCAAGAGAAGAAAGTTTTACTAACTTTATTAGAACATGGGTAAATACTGTGTGTAAAAGATTTTGAGGAAATTATCATAATATTATTATCTTATAAATACAGGAGCCAGTAGACAGAGAGATGCACACATAATCTTTCTTTTCTGCCTGCATCTAGCAGAAGTTATGCAGCATCGGTCAGTCTATTATGGAAATGGATTAAGAAACTCCAAATACCTTTCTACTGTACCCAATCATAATAACTTCTAAAGGGTTGAGATCTCTGCAAACACATATGAAACTTGATACTCTCAAAGACCGTATTACTTACAAGTTTAAAGGAATAAGAGGTTGGATAAGACACTAGGAGATGAACCATCCATTATTAAAAAGTGGTTAGACATTGAAGGTAGTGATCTTGTGAGCATTACGATACTGCAAAGGCAATGGTTCCTTTAGGACATGATAAAAGCTGTGATTAAGTCCTATTCCCCTTTTTTTTGTACTGGGAATCAAAGCCAGGACCTGCTGTTCAACTGCCAGGTAGGGGCCGAGCTACCGAACTACAGTTCCCTACGCCCAATTCTTTTACTCTTATTATAAACATATGCTCTGAGCATCTGCATACACAGGAACAATTTTTTTTGTATTTGAGGTTTGGGTACTGTCACTAGGAAACACAGCAGTTAGCCTGGACTAAACCTAAAGTAACACTAGACAATCTCTCCCTACCTGAAGAATTACAAATTAAATACTAATAAAACAGCAATAAAAAAAATCATTCCTAAACTGTATCTTCTTAAAAACAACAACATAGATTTAAGACGATGCACCTCTGTGTCCTCTGTGAGTCGTCATTCCTCTGCACTTTCTTAGTCATAGGAATAATTGAGACTTATTTTTAGTATAAGTACAAATATAGGGAAGGCATCGTGTGACTGAAAGCAGCCATTTTGACCTCTTCCGTGTCAGTCGCATGGTGGGTTACACAAGATTGGAGAATGGAATAGACTATTGCCAAAATGCTTCAGTTTTGTTATTCCTTCCTCTATCGATATTCTTTGCAGTGCAATCTTACAGATCCTTCATCAAAAAGGTTTCCAAACTTCGCAATCATTAGGGTGGCTCTGTGTGACGAGTCACTTCATGTGTCAGCCTCACTGAACCAAGTGATGCTCGGGCAGTCGGTGAAGTATTTTTTCTTCTGGGATATATTTGTGAGGATATTTCTGGAAATAACATTACATTGTTAGAATGAGAAAAGACTGCCCCCAAGAAAGCAAGGAAGGACTAGACAATCCACTGAGGCCCCAAGTAGAAGGAGAAGGTGGAGGAAAGGTGACTTAGACCCCCTTCACTGGGCTGAGGCTTCCATCTTCTCCTGCCTCTGGGCTTTGCTTCTCCTGATTCCCAGGCCTCTCCACCTCCAGGCTCTTCTGCTCTTGGCCTCCCCTGTCCTCAGGCCTTGAGGCAGGGGTGAGCATGACATCGCCAGCTTTCCCAGGCCTCCAGCTCTCAGCTTGTTAGGGGCGAGTGACTGCAATAAGTGTATGGTCTTATGTTTGCTTGCTCTCTTTCCACAATACAACCTTGGTGGCATTAAACTGTCTGGAAACAAGTGACCACATATTAAATTTAGAAGAATAAGGAGAAAACTATAATTGAAACTTGAAAAGGGCTAGCCAAATAGCTCAGTGTATTGAAGTGCCTGCAAGCAGGTGCAGGGCCAGGGGTTCAATCCCCAGATCTGCCGTGCTGGCCCCCCCTGGGATGCACTGAGATGGCAGTTGAGACTGGGCATGGTGGTGTGTGCCTGTAATCCCACCTCCTGGGCGGTTGTGAACAGGTGAATCACTACAAGTCTGATCTAGTAGGGAGACCCTGAACACCCTGTAGACCCTTCACTAAAATACAAAAAAAAGAAAAAAATAAGGAAATTAAAGAAATGATTCTGATGTAAATATTCTATGCAGTACATAAATGTGTTGAGATTGTATATATAGTATATTATAATATAATTAATATATAATATATAACAAAATATTGTATATATTTGATTTCAGCCTTTAATTTCATTAGTGCAGAGTAGTTCACTAGAGCAGTAATGAACTTCTGCTTGAAAATGAAGTCTTAGAATTTTTGCTCCTGTACATAATGCATTATATAAAAGTAACTATAAGAAATACAAAAAGGCTCATCACCATCGCCACAGAAAGTGCCCTGAACAGAAAGCTACAGAATGTCGCATACAGAAATCGCCAAATACAGTTTCTTTTTACCAATCCATCAATTTTTTTTCCAAAACAGATAATATTTTAGGTCATGAAGCCTGAGTTCAGAAATAGGAAAAAAATGAAATAATTTCTTGCATCTCATTAGGTTATATCAGAGTAAAACTAGAAATTAATAGTAAGAGAAACTACAGTAAATATACAAATATGTGGAGATTGAACAATATACTTTTGCACATTTAGTGGGTCATTGAAAAAATTGGGAGAAATTTAAAAATCTGTAGAATTAGATGACAAGAAACTGTAATTCTTTAGAAAGCTGATGAGGTGAATCAGACTGAGCAGTTACCGGGTACCCTGCTGGTGGAGCTAATGAAGGATGAAAAGTGAGAGAAAAGGTGCAAAATAGTGTCAGTTGAACAGAGGTGAAAATACACATTTTATAGAAAATCTCAACATAGTAAAGTTGTGTAAGTACAGGAAAAGCAGGGTGGAAATCTATACTCTTACCAAGGCAAGCCTAAATAAAATAGAAAAATTAACAAGATAAGTGAAAAAAATGAAGAAAAATAAAGGAAATTTTCATATTGAATGATAAAGTTTTAGCTATTTCTTTGGTGACATTATTAAGACGTAGCAGATTACAAAAGTAGCATTCATTGTAGAATTTATAGATGAGACATCAATTCAGGAATCATAACAGCAAAAAGGTTAAAAGAGAAAGGACCACTTTTAATAAACAAACAATATCTCTGATAAAATTAGTAAATAACTAGAAAAAAATACACCTGTCCTGTGTTACATAAGATGAAGTAGAAAATCTAATGACTCAACTAATGTCTAAAGACATTACAGTTGTCATTGAAAACCTTACAGAAATCATCTTTCACAGCTAGTGTTACACTTACAGAAAAAGAATGCAGACATTACACTTTCTTCTTTTTAGAAAACAGAAGACAAATTTTTAAAAATGTTTTTATGAAATTCTCATCATCCTATTACCAAAACCTGATGGGATCTGGAAGAAAAATTATAAATTAATCTTCCTCACAAACATTTATATTAAAGTACTAGAGAACTGAATAGCTTAGTGGGTCAAAAGCCTGCCTGGCAAGCTCAAGGCACTGAGTCTGACTCCAGCTTAAAACACAAAAACAAAACAAAAAACAGAGAAGTGAATCCAGGAATGTGTAAAAAAAGGGCTGCATATCAAAATAAGTGGTAATTTATTTGAAGGATGGATGATTTTTTTAACCTTTGAAAATTAATGCAATGTCCTGTTGTTAACAAATAACAAATAATCATTTTATATTCACTAGCATAGTATGAAGATGCAGTGTCTCTGTATCTTCACAAGTATTTGGGTTTGTCATTAGTTTTCATATTTGACAGCCTTGATCAAACAAAATACAAAGCCAAAGACCCAGCAGTTTGAAGGACTCACTGTATATGAGTTCAAAACTTCCCACAATGCTGTTGGTGTGAAAACTGTGATGTTTTAACAGATGGATAAAAGAATTGAGCAGCTTTGGAGCACAGTATCTAGAAATAAATCCACAAATGCAAGTTCATTGAGTTTTTTTTTTTTTTTTTTTTTTTTTTTTTGTCTTTTTGAGACAGGGTCTCAACTATGCAGTTCAGGCTGGCCTTAAGCTCACTTTGTAGCTCAGGCTGGTCTCGAACTCACAACAATCCTCCTGCCTCAGCCTCTCGAGTGCTGGGATTACAGGCCTGCGCCACCACGCCCGGCTTCATTGAGTTTTCTAAAAGTGGTTTCACTAATGTAATTCAAGAGAGAGGAAAATCTCTTTAATTAAGGAAACTAAGACTAAAAACTACACATCTAACCCTTACGTCAAGTATTATACAAATGGTAACCTGAGGTGGGTTGTTGGCTTCTACTTACAATCTAAAACTTTAATGGCTTGTAGAATGTGTTTGCGACTTTGAGGTGGGAAAATACATTTTTGATTTTTTTAAATGAGTGCTAAAGAAGAAAATGATTTATTGTCCTTGATTGAACAACACTTGTGCTCTTTGAAAGACATCTTTTAAAAAATGTAAGGCAAAAGAACTGAGAGAAAATATGATGTATAGTGTATATGTTTGATAGAGAATTCACCTTTAAAATTATAGTATGAGGTTGATCATTTGTAGTGCATAATTCATATGCTTTTCTGCATAAGAATTAAGTTTCCCAATAAAAGATTAAATCAAACAAACAAAAATAGAAAAATATCTGAGGCAGAAAAAGTTCTTGGAGAGCTTCTGATATACACGGTGTGCCTCTGCACAGAAATGCCAATCTTTACTCACAGGAATAATTAACTGTTTTCTTAGCCTCAAAAACTGGTGACTTTTCAGGGAAAATAGGTCAAATGCCATGGGAATTTCCTTGTAAGAGATTTCATAGCTAGCCTCAGAAATATAGAACAACATAGAAAGATGCATTTGTGCCTATGTACCACGTAGGCATATAGGACTTTTCTACTTCCATTTTTATTTTTTTAAGACGCTGTTCTAATACCTCTTCCTCTGTCTCCTTTTATTTTTTAAAATTTTAATTATTTAAGCTTATTGGTACATTTTAAATATACATAATGATTGCATTCATCATAGGGACTTTGCACCTGTATACAACTTAGCTCAATGTTTTCTTTCCCTCTGTTGCTTTATCCTCAGTTCAATTGCTCTTCCCTCATTATTTACAAAACCTTTGTTTCCAGTTTTCTTCACTTTTTCTTTCACCTTCCTTCACCTCCTCATGCCCAGTGCCCCTTTCCAGTTGAGTATTTTCTTCTTATTTCATAATAGCTAGCACACATTCTCATCCCTATTTATGCTTTCAGACAAAAGGAACTGTGGAGCAAGTCATCATTTTACCAGAAATGTGCTGCAGCCCAGAGTGAGTCTGTACCAGGAGGGAGGCAGCCCTCCTAGACCACAGCCTGAGATGTGACCAGGCAGTGGGAGAGACATGTGCGAGCCAGTTTACAGGAGGGGTGGGGCTGAACATTGCTAGGAGTGTTGAGTGTGCTAATAGAGCCCCCACGTCTTGTCCTTTCTAATCTCAGCCACCCCCAGGTATTCCTGTTTCTTCTTCAGTAGGCCTTAGAGTGTCCTGAAGTGGCCAAATAGGAAAGAGGTACCATGCTGGTTGACTGGCTGCACTCATGTTAGGACAGAGAATTGAGGCTGAATAGCCAGGAAGGACACTGATGCAAGTTGTCCCAGATCACTGCAGTGAGTGACAGGGAGCAAAGGAGCTGAGGGAGTGGACACACTGGCCATGTCATGTGCCGCCCTTCCAACTAGCACAGGGAAAAGTAATGAAATCTCTTCTCATCTGTCTCCTTCTCCCCTGAGTGAGTTCATCTTCCTTCACCTTAAGGGGAACTGGAGGGTGGAGGCGCAACTTCTGTAAGTGTTCAAAACAGATCTCCGGCAGCTGACTCTGCTTGCTGGAGGAAGGAAAACCTCTCCCTGACAGCTGCAGTGGTATGAGGGGTGTTAGCTCCTGTCTGGAGACACCTGATGGGAGCTTTGCAGCACCATCAGCTCAAGGTGGAAGTCATTCTGGAAGACAGAAATAGTGTAAAGATACAGGTTGCAGAATCATTCCAAAAGGATACCGGTAGAGCTTCCTTTCAGCCAGTGCCACTGAAACTTAAGCCAAGAATCTGCTTTCCTAAATGTTTCTCATCCAGAAACTGCCTAGGGCTGGGGAGATAGCGCAGAAGAATAAACTTGCCTGGCAAGCTCAAGGTCCTGAGTTCAATCACATGTACTACAAAAAAACCAAACAAACAAAACCCAGAAATCAAGGTGTATATAGCTCAAGGGCAGAGCACTTGACTGCAGACATTGCCTCAAATACTACTTCTGGTTATCTTCTCAAGAACACACTCTTGGAAACAGCTTTGATGCTCTGAGATGTGCTGTTATACAGCTGCTTCTGTTGGAACAGAAAAGCAACCTCAGAGGTACCTCTTACCTTATACCAAGGAGTTGTTCTATCAAGAGAAAAACTGATCTAGCCAAGTCAGCCAGAATTTTAGAAAGGAGAGCAGCATTTTAGAAAGGCATAGTGACACTGATGGGGCATGTGGGTAACTCACTGCAGGAGGTGCTGCTACATAATGGGAACAGGCTGCAGAGTTGATTCACTGTCCAAGGATGACAATGGATTGCAGTGTCATGCAGCTCACTCCCTCTGTCTTTGAACAAAGCAATACTTGCTGTGAGATATAAACTGGATCTGAGACATGATGAAGGAAAGACTAGCTCCTTAGGTTTTTTGTATGGGTGAAGTCTATTATGGTTTTGTGTAATTTCCTTGTATACATGTGTATGGCTTGGGGTTCACATAATCTAGGATATCTCTTACCATTAGAATCAGAATAAGGATCAGATTCTCTCGTATTGCTCCCAATCAGGATTTGAAGAAAAGGCTTGATCAAAATTAAAGTTGATGCTCTCAATAACGGATGGTGCCTGGGGGTGGACATGATGTGTGACTCTGTATGAACAGTTGTCCATCCGCTGGTCACAGTGACCTACTCATGAGCCCTGCGTTGTCTCCAAAGGCTTTTTAGCTTTCATTTCTAAAGTTTCGTAGGCCTAAGGAAGGAGGGAGACACATACTGCGTTCTCCTTATTCTTACCCTGCTCCCCAGGTGGCAGTCTTAGTGAAGATCTTATAGCAGGAAAATGAAAGGCAGTGACAGATGAGGAAGGGCACGCTCTGGGCTGGCTAATGGGTTGCTCTTTCCATGCAAGTGTTGCCAAGTCTCAGACATCTATTCTGTTCTCCCTTGGTGTTTCCTTTCTGTACTATCTCTTGTTTCAGCTAGTTTGGATGGATCAATGAGATCCATCACTGTTGAGACCATCACTGTGTCTTCTGTGATCTTTGTAACTCTGGAAGACGAGGCCTTTACTCTGTACAGTTGAGAATGGCGCAGCCTTCTTGGTCAATGTAATGCTTAAAATTTCCCTAATGACAAGCTAATTTTACTTTCTATAATATCCTTCTGGTTTTTTATTTATTTTTTAATTTTTTATGTAATATCTTTCATTGTCAGCTTAAATAGGGACATTAGCAGATGTCCTTGTATGGTGCACATGGGCACACACATACCATCCTGGCATTCTGTGCACCTAATTCCTATATTTTTCTGAGTCTTTTCTAACTTTAAAGTTTGTGCTGATATTGATGAAACTGAGATTGTTTTCACCATGGAACAACTTTCTGCCTTTACTCTCATTGATTTTTGGCTTTGGCTGCCCACCAGGGGGTAATTGTTAGTTTCTCTTACGGTACAAGCAAAGATTGCAACCCCGGGGTTCAGACTACATCTATTGTCAAGTTATTTCCCAAACTGTCCATATTCAAAGACAGAGTATACTTAGAATGCGTTTGATCAACAAGGAAAATTTATTTAAATAAGCTTTGAAATTGCAACATATTTTAGTTTATTGCCTCTCCTGGAACTGTATGCTTCACAGTAAACAATTCAGACAATGTAACAAAGAATAGAATATAAATCAAGTCTTATCATTACCTTGGGGCCTCTCTTTCCTTAGGGCCTCCAATCTAAATAGTTTCTTGTAATAATGCCCAAAAATAGTTTATATAAATATATAGACAAGATAATTTTATAAATTTTATGATATGTGTTACAGATACCACATTTTTAAGAGCTACAAAGGGGAGCATGTATTTTGCATAACATTTTCTGAAATTAATCTTTCATACAAAATTCATCCCTCTTGCTGTACAATTTTATGTTTGACAAATACTGCCAGGGACACAACAGAATCAAAATACACAATTCAGTCAACCATTTCCCCCCAAATATTCTCCAATGCTTTCTCTCTTAGTCAAATCATTTTTAGGCCTTTAATTTCTACCTCCCAGTAATCTGGTGTTTCCTTATAGTTTTATCTTTTCAGAGTGACATGTCACCTAGAAGGGAACCTTGTAAGAACTAGATCGCTAAAGAAATTTCTTGACCTTTGTGGTTTTGGTTGAACTATGTTCCTTGGACATTCATGTATTGAAACCTTAATCCCACAGGAGTTTTTCTGAGATGATTAAGTTGTAAAGTGAGATCATATGGTAAGCATTAACCTAATATTCCTAGTACCTTTGTAAGAAGAGTTTCACACACACAGACACACACACACACACACGCACACACACAAGATCATAAGTGAGAACACAGCAAAAAACTGGCCACCTACAGATCAATTGATAGTGGTCTCAAAAGCAACAAATCCACTAAAACCTAGATCTTGAATTTCTTTCTCCAGAACCTCAAGAAAATATTTTTGTTGTTTAAATAATAATATTTTTTGTTGTTTAAATCATTCTGTCTGTGGTATTATATTATGGTAGTCTTAGACAACTAATGGAACCCATCAATATCTAATATTGTGTTTTTTCTGATAGAGATTTAAATATTACAACCTCAGTATTTTCTGATAATTTTATTTAAAATTAAATAGAAATAATAACAGTTATCTCTGGTTATAACATGATACCTAGCAACTAATATAAGTAGATTGACAACTTCTATATATAGGGAGTTTAGTATTAGAGTATTTACTATCTTTTCAATTTGGATTACTTGTATTTTATTTTTTTTGTTTGGCAGAATATGAGATTGAACTCAGACCCTTGCGCTTGCTAGGGTAGCACTTATTCCACTGAGCCATTTCTTTGGCCTTTTAATTCTTTTCTTTTCTTTTTGTTTTTGTTTGGTGGAACCTGGATCACTTTTATAAACATTAATTGAGTCCCTCCTAAATGCACACTGTACCAAGGTTTGGGAATTCAAAATGTCCCACTACATTGGACTTTCTCCTTATAGGACACCAAGGGATATAGAGATATTAAAATAAATAACCACAGGAGGATATTTAGAGCACAAATCCAACAAGTGTGTTTCTAGGGAGAGGAGGGTTGAAGCACAACTGAAAATTGATCTTTAAGAAATCAATACTCTAGCAGAGGCTTAAAGATAAATATACTGGTCCAGTGCAATAGAATCTTAAAGAAGAAATAAACTGGGACTGTGAGTGGAAGGAGGATATGTTTCAGTGGAGACAGTATAAATGAAAGTCTGATGGGCAAAGTGACATTTGGTTTTACTAAAGCATCAGCCAGATTCCAGTAAGTAGAGAAGATGTGACTGAAAATTAGCCACTAGGATGTGGAGAATGTGTAAACTATAATAAAGATTCTAAACTTTACAAGCAAAAATGGGTTGTGGAATGGTAAGTTTTAAGAGGGAATTAAGAGCTTCTTCAGGGAGTGGCACCAAGTTGGGTAAAGTCAAGCCTGGAGGCAAGAAGACCAGATGTAAAGTCATGTAAGTCATTCAGAAAGGAAATGATACATCCAGAAGTGAGAAGGTCTCCATTGAGAGAAACAAGTAAAACTGTGGAGCACTGGGAGGCAAATTCCCCTTGAGGGTCACATGCAGTCACCAAGTGCTGTCTGCAGAGAGTGGATGACATAATGATGAATTTAGGATTACAGCAAAGAATCTTAGGATTTTAAAATATGCACAGGCTTAGTAGAGGAGGGAATGTAGTTATTAATCTTTTCACATTTTTTTCTTTCCATGACTTTCCCAAAGAAGCACCATAAAGCCTGGAGATATAATCAGGTGTTGCAGAATATTTAGAAAAAAAAAATCAAAAGTGACTGAAATTTCTAACCTAGGGACTAGTTGGATTATAGTGGATCCCATTAAAGAGAAAAGGAAAGAAGTGTTTGCTCGGTGTGTGTGTGTGTGTGTGTGTGTGTGTGTGTGTGCACGCACACTTCTCTCTGTGTACACTTGTGTGCATATACATGTATTTTGGTATATAGACTCATTTTGATTATATGGAGGTAGAATTGACTATAGAAGGAGAACCTGTACTGCAACATCATGAAACTCAGTTGACCCCCAAATTTTCTGAGCAAGGAGATTATGGAGCCACAGAGGAAAGAGATCGAAGTTCTATAGTGTGCCTGGGGAGAGTCATATGGAGAGAAAACTTTCTCTCAGGCTCTCACAGAGGGCAAACTGGTCAAGCACTGGCTGTGACTCATCCACATGGATGACACAGACAAAGGAGCTACAGAATAAGGTACAGGACTACAAGATAAACCCTGAGGGGACTTCACTGATCTCATAAGAAATATAAGGTACATGTGTTGGTGTATAAGTCTTGCTTTATCTAGGTCTTAACCATCCAGCAGAAAAGTATAAAAATGAAGTATACATCGTGGGGCCATAATATTAAGCTGAGCTGTAAATGGCTACGGTTGACAACTTTTTCAGATAACTCACTATTGTTGTGGAATGCTGGACTGTGATGGATTGTGGTGTCGAGTTCAGGCACCTAAATTAGTTGAATGACAATGGAGTGCCCACCTTTGACAGGTGTAGACAAAGGAAGGGGTGTAGAAAGAAAAAATCATGATGTGTGTGTATACATAGTACAGTTGAGATAGATAACTCTGTGCTTCTACATAATCCTATGAGAGCCAAGATCTGCACTAATGGTGGTTGGACAGGATATTATGTCGGCTTCTAGTACTACGGTCATCCACTAGGAAAATAATTATTGAATTTTTGATATAATTCAGGTATAAAAAATAAGATAAGTAAGCAGCTACACTCTTAATTTACTGATAAGAGAC
>PVKA01024092.1:17519-34797 GCA_004027165.1 Ctenomys sociabilis
AAAAAAAAAAAAAGAATTGACTATAGAACAATTGGGTAGAAGTGTAAGACAAAGAGCTGCTTATACAGAGGAATCTGAAGTTAGGGAGAGTGAGAAAATCAGATTTAACAATGATTAACACACTGGTGTTCATTTAAGAAACAGATTGAGAATAAACAAAATATTTTCTCAGTATGTCTAATTTTCCTGAAATTTCTTAAAATTACCAAGTACTACTGTAGTCCATTTATCTTTCCTAGTGACCTTCACAGATAATTTATTTTCCTCAAAGTTTCACATCCTGGGAATTGTACGTTCTTTTACTTTTATCTCATAATTTTTAATTCAGATCATTCTGATAGCTAATCTTTTCATTATTCTCCCATGTAACTGAGTAAGTTCTTCTTAGATGATTAGTAAACAATGGATTAACAATTCACAGCCCTAATTGTTTGCCTAGTCATAAAATTTCCTACATGTCCTAACCTTGTTTTGAAGGTAGTTATACAAAGTCTTGTGTTTATCTATAAATATAATCAAACAGCTAAACAGCTAAACTAGCTAATGTGATTCTGACATTTTTGCTGATGGAATTAAGCCTTCAGTAAGATGCTGAGAACTTACCTGTTCTCTTATGGAAAACTCCAGTGTTTTGGGCTTTCCCTCACCATAGGACTTTTCTCTGTCTTCTGTGATTAGGATCATGTCCAGTATGGTTTGGACTAGATGCAAGATTTTCATCTACCTTGTGCATTCTGCTAGTGCTACCTTATGCTTTTAGGATTTGATCGCTTCTAGGATTTTGAAACTTTTATCACAAATTAAATATCGTCTTTTCAGAATATGATTTTCATTAGCAAAAGAGAGATAGAAAATTATGCTTGTTCTGACAATATCTGTTTTATATTAATTATTTTGTATTTTAGAATTGTTCATAATAACTACTTTCAATCCAGGTTCTAGAATATACTGTCCTTATTAAAAATATATATAAAACAACATTCATTTGGCTTCCTTTTAAGGTTCTGATATGAGTTTTAGAGAATATTAATGTAAGAATTATTTTTGTTGTCAGAAATTATGAATATGGACAGGAAATTGTCTATGAATATTTACTTGAGTAGTTAATACAAAAAGTAATAAATTAATAAATATGATTTGGTTGTAGTTGAAATTTAAACTTAAAAGTGTCTTTAGCTTACTACTGCAATTAAATAATATAAATGGTAATAAAGAATTACTAATAATGTGATTCTCAGATGTATGTGTGTATACTATAAGCCTGGAAATCAGTCATTTCAGAATGCAAAGGGATTGAAAGATTCTGACATGTATCAGATTTAGCCCATAAACTTGTTCTTTGAGAAATCACTTACTTGGTAAGTAATCAATGAAATAAACAACTATTTTTTAACAAAAAGCAAAATAAGCAGATGTAGCTCTGACTGAAAACTATCAGAAATGTCTGACACTTCTATATGAAGGTTCTTAGCTGTGTATTATAGGTAAAATGAACTGATCCTTCATTTGGGGATTGAAAATAGCTATGAAGAACCTCAAAATAAAGAGGTCAAGTGAATAATCACAGGTAGTCCCCTCTCCTCTTTCTTCTGAGGTATTGGGGATCAAACAACAGGCTCTCTGCATGGTAGGAAAGTACTCGAGCACTGATGTATCATTCCTAGCTCAAATTTTCTGTTATGATTGAATGTAGTGCAAGACTTTTTATGGTATATTAAGGAATCCCACATCTATTCAAAGATAATAGAGAGGCCTTTCAAAAGTATTGATCAATTATAGTCAAGAACTGGGAGCAGTAATGTTTTTCTGCAGTTTAGAGAGGGGCTAGAATACATGCAAATGAATAGGTAAATGTGCTGAGCATATTGTTAGATTACATATCAGGAGAAGATCATGGGTGCTTGGACCAGATGCTGAAAAGATGAAGTATGAAGTAAGGAAATATATTGCAGATAAAACTTCTGGGATGTGTGAGGGAGGGCACTAGGAAGCCAACGACAGCTTTTCTTTCATTGCGTGTGCACCTGAATGAATGGAGAGCCATTGGCTCAATGGAAAGCTCTGGAAGGTAGGTAGAGGGAAAGCTAGATTTGGGGTTGAACTTGTTTACTTTGCTGTTTCTATGAGTCCTATATGAGGAGTTTCTAGTTGACATTCAGATATGCAGATGTGTGGCCCAGAAAAGAAATGGAGACTGAAGATAGCTATTTATGACTCATCTATGTATAAGCAGTAATTAAATTTGCAAATAAATGAGATTTCTCAGGAACAGAGCATGCAGAAGGAAGATAATAGGTTTCAAGAAAAATTCCACTCTTCAATGGCTTACATAGATGTGAACATGTCGATTTGGTAAAAATGGTCAAAGGTAGGAAATAGTAATGTGGAAAATGCTGTTCAAAGAAAAAGTCCCCCCAAAGTTGCATAGTTTTTAATTAAGTGGATATAAATAGTAGTACTGAGGACATGAATAGCACCATGTCAGACTGCAAACTATGGAAGTCTGTGTGGAAGGTGAGAAAAGGAAGCCAAGGGTAGGGTGTATGTTCTCAGACATGTGGCCCTGAGAAGAGAAAGTGTGTACTACCAAATGGAATTGAGCAATTAAGGAATTTGCTTTTTAAAGTTTGCTCATTTGTCTCCAAATGGAAACTAGAAACATTCAATATCAATACTAGGAAGAGAGATATTAAATTATAAGACTAATAATCTATGTTCTTGAAAAATAAGCATTGACCTTGCATAGATAAATTTCTTATCTAAATCTGGAAAGACTGGTTCAGATAAATGCAATGAATTTAATTCATATAGTTGCTTCTAGTTCTTATCTAAAAGCTTCTGTCAGGGCCTGAGAGATAGCTCAGTGAACTAAGTGCCTGCTTAGGCAAGCGCACCAATAGGGGTTTGATCCCTGGCACCTCATGACGTGCTGGCCCTGCTCCCGGGTGCCCTCAGCTGGCCACTGAGACTGGGCATGGTGGCACATGCCTGTAATTGCAGTGCTGGGGAGGCTGAAACAGGAGAATCACTAGGAGTTGAAACTGTATAGTGAGACCCTGTACTAAATACATTAAATATAGCTCCTATCAACTTTACAAAGAGAGTAATGCTTCTCCTAGTGGATAGGAAGGGAACAGTAAAAACATTTTCAGAAAAGAGAATATTTGGAATAAGCCTTGTGCAGTATTTAGAGGGAGAGTATTGGTTGACTAATTATTATTAATATTAGTTGATATAGAGTAATACTAGGTGTAATGAAGGCCTCAAGGTAATTAGCATATTTTAGGGTTTTGTTTTCTTGTCCCTTCCCCTCTCCCTACTCCTTTCTCTCTGTCTCTGATCTCTCTAGCTCAGTATCTCTCTTTGTGCCTCGGTCTCTGTCTGTCTCTTCTTCCCTTTCCTCCCTCTTTTTCTTCCTTCCTTTCTCTTTTTCTTTGATGTAATTTAGAATTGTTAATTTCATAAAAGCTCAATTTCTCAGGGCAGGGTGCTGAACTCACCTAGGGCTGGATGGAAAGAGGAGGTTAGGGATTTATAGAAATGGTAATAACACAGTACAGCAAAATAGATCCTTTCTAAAGCCAACAATTTTAACAACTCTTTCTACCTTCTTTCACCCAGAGCTTTCTCAGGCCTTTTTCTTCCCTTCTGCCACTACCCTCTCAAACATGTAGAAAAAAAAATGGAAGTGCTTTGGTAGAAATTTACCCATTTTCCTGACCCCAAATATTCAAACCATGGATTACTATGGAATCCAACATTGATACAGTAATTTTTATATAAATGGTCACAATTTTGTCAAGTTTCTATGAATCATTCTTAATATAGAAGCTCTATGGGTTCAAAAAAATTAACAAATTCCTAAAGGAATAATTGCACTTATTTTATTTGATCTTTCAGTGATTCATTTTAATGAGTTTTCTCAGTGTATAAATTCTTTAAATTTCTACTATATTTTCCTCTCAGCTCTAAGATTCTACACATTTCTTAGACCCCTTATTCATGGCCTGGAGACATGATGGCATCTGCTAGGTTTTGAAGTGGAGGGCGCAATGCTAACGAGCTCAGGTTTGTTAGTGGAACTCTTCTAACTGACTTTAGCTGACCTCTTGCCTCTTGCTGCAGATTATTAGTCTCACAGGTGGATAGAAGAAAATGCAACAAATGGCTAAAACGTATCAGCACTATGGAAGGAAAATGTCTCTCCCTTGCTTCCTTGATGGGCTGTTCTTTAGAAAACAGCAAGATATCTTCATTTTGGAATTTAATATTTTCAAACTAACTTCATATCAGTTCCCTACCAATTCTTCAAGGCAGAGAAAAAACATAATAATAATCTGCATTTTTAAGACACGAAGTCCAAGGTTAAGTGATGCTAGGGGTTTATCCATCAAAGTATTTGTTGTATCCATCGTTCATGTTCTGTCTTCTGATGCAAGGGTTTCGGGGTCTTGCTGACCCTGGAGAGACTGGTCTGCTCAGATATAACCAATTCCTAGGAACAATAATAAAAAACTATTTATTTATTTGTATTTGATACAGGGTCTCACCACGCAGCTCTGACTCACAGTGACCCTCCTGTCTCAGCGTCAGCACACTAGGGTTACAGGCAGGAGCCACCATCCCCAGGTGGGGCTGGCACAGCATGTGGTGCCTGGGATTAAACCCCAGTCCCTACATCTGCCTAAGCAGCCACTTAGTCTGCTGAGATGTCTTTCCAACCCTAATAGTCATACACTTATCCATGAAGACACATTTTAGACACATGCCAGGTACCTGGAAGTCCACCTCCCCGCCTTCTGTCCTGGGCTTTCATGTGTTTGGCCACTATCCACTTCCACCCTTTCTCAGGGCCAGGTGTTAGACAGGTGAGGACAGGCCTTGTTCTGCTCCAGCTTGCTGAAATTGTCCAAATTATCCAATCCTAAATCTGTGTACACTCCCTTGTCTACTTTCTTGGAAAATCTGGAAGGCTCATGCGTATTTCCCTCAGATGTTGGCTCTTCCAAATTTTTTTTTTTTTGCAGGTGTGTGTGTGTGTGTGTGTGTGTGTGTGTGTGTGTGTGTGTGCAGTGTCTTGCTACACAGCTTGGACTCCTAGTGATTCTTCTGTTTTCAGCCTCCCTCGTGCTGGGATTACAGGCATATGCTACAATGCCTGGACTCCATCATGAGCTCAGAACGCCCAGAGGGCAGGATCAGTGTGGCAATGTGGTGCTACAGATTGAAACCTGGCCCTTGCACTTGCCTAACCAAGTGCTTAGTCTGCTGAGCTATCTTGCTGGCCCCCATTCTGCTTCTTGGCTGATCTAGGGCTTCCCAGAGTGGCTCCAATACAGCACTGAGCCTGTTTTCTTAGGAAGTGTGAATAAGAAGTGGTTTTCAATGGGACCCCTCTACTAATCTTAGATTTCTATTAATGCACTGTATTTTAAAAACATTGGTATGAATCAAAAGTGAGGAAACCAGATTTAGAACTCAGATGAGGATTCTTTGCATTTTCCCATTCTTCATTGTGGGTGGTGGGACAAGAAAACAACTCTGTACATTAGATTAGATCACATATTAAATGTGCATATTTGGAACAAATGCACAAGCACTGTTCATGAACATTCTTAAAGGAATTACAATAGATAAAAAGGCAAAGAGAAACTAGTAAATAACATCTAAATACCTAATTACAAAGTTTAAAAAAGCTGATATTTACAATTATCTATTGTATGCTTCTTTACTTGAGATTAGGAGTCAGAGAAGATTTTTGAAGTACCATCTCAGCTATGATCCAAAGAAAATGAAAGAAAGATCCAGCCTCTCAAAAGAGAGTAATACAAGAGTACTGAAGTCCATAGATCATTATGGTCTTGGTTTCTGGGAGAACAGAAAAAAAATCCCAAGATATATTAGTAGAGAGTGACACCACATAAGACTGTAGAAGTGTGAATACATCATATTATTTCAGGGTGTTGAAAGATGTAGGGTGTGAATTCCATTTTTATCAGGGCAGTGGAAAGCTATTGAAAGGTTGTAAGCCAGGGAGAAACAGGAATCCTTTCATGTCTCTAAACTTTGGCTGCTGTGGAGAATGGCTTTGAGAAGAGCAGACAAAGGAGACTAGTTAGGAGGTGATTGTTATAGAGTGGTGGCTCTGGCTGAGGTGGTGGCTGTGGAGATGGATAGAAACAGAGTTGCTATGTATTTTGGTGTGGGAGCTACTATGTGGGTTTAGCAGTAAAGTAAGCCAATCAGAAAAGCTAAGTAATTCTAAGAGCTATGGCCTAAATAGTCAAATGATGGTTATCTATTCTTGATTGGAGAAGGCTAAGGGAAGTGTTCATGTGTACATGCATGCACTGAATTGTGGGGCGGGGTGGATGAGGAGGAAACTGAGAATTGTTTCACAAAGACAAAGTTGGACAGTTTCTGCATTGGAATACTCATATCTAGTTACCTATGATTCTGGATTTTCAGCACTAGAAGGCTGTGGTGAAGATGTTTTGGCAGGAAAAGCAGAGAGCTAGCACTCCAAAACTGTGAAAGTGATAAATTAGTCTGCAGGTGCATAAAGAGAAAACTTGGACAGCTTTGATTCTTGAAAATCCTTATGGTTTTCTTGTAAAGGTAAAGAAAATAAACTAGCAATGGAGAAACAGAAGTAGCTAGGAATAAATAAAGGAACTAAAAAATTTATGTAACTTTTAAAATAGGTATTACTACTATGTAATAGGCTTAGGAGCTAATCAATTGGCAGGAGAATCAAAATTCTGTTCCAGTGTCTATTCTAATTGCTGTAATAAACTTTATAAAATGAAAATAATAATTGAGGATCATATATTATCAATGTTTTCTAAACTGCTATATCATAAGCATTACCTGATATTCATATTAAACAATTTCTTAGCTGTCTCATTTAAAGAAAATTTCTTTTTAACTTGCAGCTACAAGCTAACTATGGGTTGATATGAAGCAAACAATAAAGTTTTAAAGGGCTAGGGAGATAGCTCAGTGGCATAAGTTCCTGCCTGGCAAGAACAACATCCTGAGTTCGACCCCTGGTTCCAAAAAACAAAACAACAACCACAAAAACTAAAAAAAAAAAAAAAATCCCCAAAACAGTAATAATAAAGCTTTGCATAAATGTGCTACAATCAGAGAGGTTAAAAACTTCTTCCACAGTCCTTTAGCTATGGTAAATCTGGTTTTAGACATAGTGTTGTAATTTCCAAAGTTCTATCTGATTGTCCTTCCTTGGCATAGAAGGGCTCCAACTTTCAACAGATTTACTTGCCCATGAAAACATCGTAAGTTAAAAGTGCATTTAATATACTTCACCTACTGGGTGTCACAGGTTAGCAGCCCGGTGCACTACAGAGTGTCGGCTGCTTGCCCTCATGCTTGGGTGGCTTCTGGGAGCTGTAACCTGTTGCCCTTGAAAACTTCAAGTATGGCTTCTCCTGGAATGTTTATTGCTTTTGCACAACCACAAAGTTGAAAATCATTTGGTTAAGCCACTGTAAGTCAAGGATTTTTTGTAAATATATAAATACTAATAAGTTTCTATGCATGTGGAATTCCTTGACTTTTCTTGCTGACAATGAATCTGATCTCCTTCAGATTAGAAGTATTTTCTTATGAAGCTTTGCTGTTTATGATTTATCCCTCTTCTAATTGCCTAAAGTGTTTACTGATATATTATTAACATATGTTTCCTTGTGCTGCTGTAGTTTTCTTCCCATTGACCATAAAGTTCTTAATCACTTAGTTTTTGGTAGAATCTCCTAGTTGATTACAGATCTTTTTGTGATATCCATTTTCCCTATATAGTAAAACAGATTAATATCCCAGCTGCGCTGAGGTTAAGTATGACTGTGAAGCACAATTGTTGGCAAAGAGTTGAAGAGGAAGTTCAGTGTGGCCTACACTGTGACAGTTCTCACAAATCCTATACCATGGTCTTTTCACTCTGATATTTAAAGTTAAATGTGGCAAAGTCACTGTTGCGTTGGGCTCCTGCAAACCTGCATGGAATGACTGCTGCTTGGGGTCCTGCATTTGACTCAGTAAAAAAAAATAATTGTATTTGAGCCCTGAGACTTGAGGATTGACATGTATCAATAGATATAGATACACATGATATGTATGATATGTATGTATATATGTATAAATTTGCCAAGTTGGCATCCCCTATATACAGTTTTATATATTTTGTACTCTATCACATTTAGTGATATTCAGCACACAATAAATGTCTTAGTCAATAATGAAGACAACAATTGCTAATAAGTATTTATACTGGAGAGTAATTTAATAAGCTGATCTTGTAAAATAACTATTTCTGTAGGCTATGTATCACTGCAAGCCCTATATCAAATATCAGTGTAGAGTTTATTATGTTTATTCACGGATTTTATTATTTCAATAAAGTATTAGTTCAGTAAATCTTCTCATGGCCCTGTTATTAAATAGCCACTAGTTTCACCTAAGAGAAATGTTTTGTTGCTAGTGTAGCCCAGGTGGACTGTAATGATTAAGACCTACTCAGTTAACAAATATTAGGTTTACAGAATATATAAAATTCAATGTGACTTGTTGATTTAAATAATGTTTATCAGAATCAGGGGAAATACTACTTTCTTCTGTTTTTATAATTTATTTTGTATCCTCTTTTTTTGTTTAGTTTCATCAGAGGTAGGCATTCCATTGTTGTTTAAATATTGTAGATGTGTGAATTCAGCAAAATAATCATTTTGTATCTGTATATACAAAATAGTTAGGATAGATATTCAGCTACTTTTTTTTAATTCAATGAGAAGAAAGATTTGTACTAATAGTGTTTGGACAGGATATCATGTCTACACCTTGTACTATGAATAACTACTATGAAGAGAACAATATGCAATGTATTAATTATTGAAACTGTCCTACTAACCTGTTTTGAAGCTCTCTCATTGATATTTGTTTCTCTATAAAATTAATAAAAAAATATTTTACAAGTCTATTTTTTAAAAGATTAAAAAAGTCTACATGAGATCAAGTACTTAGATCAGTCTTACTAGTACTAAATAGATTAATATCATTAATATTCTCAATATATTGAATTAATGCACTGATATATAGTAATTTATCATTATCCAATGCTTGGAAACAACCTAAAGTAGTTCTCAAATACTGAAATGTGTCTTGCAAGTGAATAATGTTTTATGAGACAAGTTGAGGGGAAAATGGAAAATAAGCCATAGAATCAATAAAGAAAATACAGGTTTTTCAATTTTAACATTATTTGGAGACATACTTAAAGTAAAAATGTATGTAAAATCAGTTGAACAAATAATTTTGTCACTTAATTTAGCTTGCATGCCATATTAAATAAATAGGAACATGGAAGGAAGAGAAATGACAATTTTGCTGTTTTGGCCACAAACTACAACTTGCTGTAACCATTGCATTACATTAAATTATGAAGAGAGCAGGCAACCAGGATCACCTTGCTGGCCTTCTGTGGACTAATATCCTCCTGTGCTTCCACTGTGCAAGCAACTTAAATCCAAGGTGGTACTTGAGAAAAATGGAAGTGTTGCAGAAATGCTTTTCCCTCTCCTTCTAACTCTGATCTGTCACTTCTGAGCCAAGTGTCTCTTAGGACTATGAGTCTGGGTATAAGCAGAACCTTGGGCCACTGAGGAAGATCTTACTCAGGAAAATGAATCCACAGCTTATTCTCAGACAGCTGAGTACCTGCTTTCAGGAGCTCCAATGTAAAAAATAAAGCTTGTAGGATCCTATAATAGTTTGAATCATGCAGACCTGAGGATGTTGAAGGGAAGATCAATTCTGGACCCTCACACAGGGTTACTAGACCTTCTTGTGTTTAGAAGCAAAACAGCCCACAGGCTTCTTCAACTAAAATTAGGACAATATTCTGTGGCCCCAAATTAGACTAAATTGTTGGAGAAGCAATTGGCTGATCACTTATTCCTACACTGCAATCCCCCTAGCAGAGCAGATTTTAGTTTTCATTCCTGTGGTACTGTGCTGCTTTCACAAAATGCCTAGAGAGACTTGAGACCTAATAGCCAGCAGAAAGAACAACAATATCACAGCAACTCAGGAGGCTGACCCAGGACAATTGTAGTGAGTTCGAGGCCAACCTGGGCTATGTGGTGAGTTCAGGGCAAAAGTGTCTCAAAGAACAAAGCAAGATAACTCCCCTAAAAAAAAGCAACAGAAACAACGTAAAATCAAATGGCATCATTTCCATGATAGTGAAAAAGAGCTACTGAAGAAGCTAGACCAAATCTGAAAATGCAAGTAATAAAGACACACAGCCCCATATGTATAACTGGAGATTGCTGAAACGGTACCTGCCCATACAAGCATGGAAACATTTTCCTCAGTACCAAAGCTGGAAATCAATAGTGCTACTTTAAGGATGCAGATAGATAATCTAGAGGATAAAAATGCAATATACTTATCATTAAGGATGATCAACTTCTAAGTCAGAGAGCCTTTCCTATTCAGTTACTGAATTAACAGTAATAATGACCATAATTCAGTAAGTTGCCAGGTGTGGGAACACACGCATGTAGTCCCAGTGCTTGATGCAGCTGGAGTGCAGTGAATTCAAGTCCACCTTGGCTACAGAGTGAGTTGAAAGCCAATCCCAACTACATAGAAAAGCTCTGTTTCAAAAAGAAAAAAAAATCAGGAACTTCATAAGCTGGCAGAAAAATATAGTGAACTCTAAGATAAAGAGAGAGAAAAGCTCCAAAAGTTCATGGTCTGAAAATAGTTAATAGAAAATCCAGGGCCACTGTGAAGTGTATAGTAACTGTATACCTATAGCATCTGATATCAATGCTCATAAGTGAAATCTAGGCTAGTTTAGGTTCATGACTCTGGATTCATTAAGATGGACTGTTCCATGATCTTTGAAGGCTGCTCAAAATGTAAATGATGAGCAAGAAAAACCCATCTATAGTTGTCACAGAAAACATGAAACCAGTCTTTCATGTTTGTCTCATGACTAGGTAAAGAAAATCAAATCAAAAGGAGCAAGGAAAAACCAAGAGTTGTACTTATGAACTTTCCCCATATGAGTGTTAAATAATGCACATATAATGGGGTAATGCCAAACTAAATATTTACAGGATCATGGCCTCAAGTTTAAAGTGCTCCCAGGCAGAGCATACTTTGAATTTGACAGTTAAGATTTTTAAGGAACATGAATATATTGAAGAGGAAAAGAAAGAAAACATTTTTTGAGAATAAAACATAGTGGAAGCAGCCAACTGTAAAATAAGCTTGGCAATAACTGTAGGTTTTATAACTAGAAGTTATGAAGTAAAAAGTAAGTAAATTACTAAATTTAATGAGGTAACAAGAAATTTACAGGGAGATAATTTTCTGTGTGTCTCCCTTAGAAATAGGTTTTCATCTGTTTAATAGTATAATGTCCTTCTCTGGGGCAAAAATTTTAAGGAATTGACATCATAGAGCTACACATCCTGACCCTGCACAATTAAGTGAAAACTCAGCAACAAAGCTAAATATGTTTAAATTTTAAAATATAATATAAGCTTAGTCATGAGGAATAAGCTTATGAAAACTGGAATTCATACAACTAATTTATAATAAAATAATTACATTAAAATTGTATAATATTAATAAAGTAATTCTTAGAGGAAAATTTTGCTGATATGAAAGAATAAATGCTGGGAATGCATGAGCTAAGTGACTCACTTGTGAAGTTAGAAAAAGATGGAATAGATTAATAACAAAGACAAAAACATTCATTAACCAAATTGGAATATCTTTAATGTATAGAGCAACAATTAAAAAGAGATGAAAGTTAAGAGGAAAAGACATTGAAGAGTAAATACGGGAGGGCTAACGTGAGAGTTGTATGTGATGCAAAAAGATTTAAAAAGAAAGTGGAGGGAAAGATCAGTGTTAAGGAAATAGTCAAGAGTTTTAATCTGCAGACTTTAATCAAAGGAGTGAAAGGTCTCTTCCCCTTTGTCACTTTGATGCATGAGGAAGAGTCCCAGACCAAACTTGCATTCAGTGATTTACCAAATAGTGTTATATGATTTGCCCAATAATTTTGGAGGTAAAACTGCTTAAGGATTTAGTCTAACTTACTAAGACTTGGTGTTTTAGTTACTCTTCTCTCAGTGCTGGGACAAATACCCAACACCCAAAATGAAGGAAGGAAAGGTTTATTTAGCTCACAGTTACTGCAGTTTCAGTCCATACTCAGCTGGCTCCAAGGCAGAGGGGCACATGGCAGAGAGCAGCAGTCCATGGTGGCATGATGACAACAATGCAACAAAGAGCAGTAGCTAAAGAAAGTCTATCTCTGTATCTGTTATATTACATTCAGGCCTCTGCCCCAGGCTAGAAGAAGTACTCACACCCATAATCCCAGCAGTACTAAAAATCTCAGTCTTGGATCCACATAATCCCAGTGGATCATGAGTTAATCACAAACTTTAGAAGTCTCCACTCCATGACTACATGAGGCTTGGGGTGGGGGGACAACTAGACACAAACCAGAACACTTGGGTTAGAAGATACAATGAAGGAGAAAACAGGAGGAAGAGGCGTATAGAGAAAGAAGAGACAATGTAAAAATAATATGATTTCATTATCAAAAATAAAACAGATATAACTGCATAAAACTTAAATTTTTATTTCAAAGAAGAGTTAGCACTAAAATGTGTAATAAATGCAGTATAGCAAAAGAGAAATTATAAAATGGCTAGAGTTCAATTTTCATTGCTTTTTGTAAAATACATTTCACCCTTTGAAAGAGAAAATATGAAACAAAATATTTGGACTGAAAAATACTCTTTTTTCATATAACAGTTAATAGGGAACTACTACTTTCAGCCATGATGGAAAAGTAGGAATAGGATCTAGTCTCTGTGAAATAAAAACAATGAAGCAGACAGCAGATCTAAACCCACAGTTTTCAATTTATTGAAAACAGCAGGTAATGATAGGTTATCATCTATGAAAGACAGAAAACAAGAGTGGGGAGGCCTGTGACTGCCTCAGCTTGCTTTGCTGCAAGTTTGCACAGTGTGAAACATGGGCTGGACACTCAGGTCAAACGAAGAAAAACTCACTTGGTTGAGAGAATAAGGTTGAAATTTAGGAGACTAAAAGACAACTAGAGTTTGCAGAACAGTTTTCCAGAAAGGAAAGATTAATCAAGAGACAGTAGAGATCAGTGAAGTCCCTACCACGAATGCAAAATAGTTGAACTGCACTAATCAGTGTGTATTATAATTGTGTGTGTGTGTGTGTGTGTGTGTTTTCTACCATGCCCCCAGGCTGAGGAAAGAGACATCTACAATACTAAGCAAAGGATAATTGTGTAGAACAATTAGCCTGAATTTGAATTACATTTTTATACTATGTACTTTTAAATCATATTAAAAGACCAAAAAACATTTGCAAGTAGCTTAATAGTGTCTCAGAATAAAACCCAAGAATATTCACAGGCGTATCAGTGCACAGCAATCAGTGGAAAAAGACTGAAGTTCCAATGTCTGGAAATCAGAGACTACTGGTTGTATAAATATTATATATAAACATATTACCTTTCATACATGTGTTGGTATATAAGTCTTGCTCTATCTAGGTCTTGCCCATCCAGCAGAAAAGTATAAAAATGAAGTATACATTGTGGGGCCATAATATTAAGTTGAGCTGTAAATGGCTATGGTAGACAACTTCTTCGGATAACTCACTATTGTTGTGGAATGCTGGACTGTGTTGGATTGTGTTGTGGAGTTTAAGCACCTAAGTTAGTTGAATGACAATGGAGTGCCCATCTCTGACAGGTGTAGACAAAGGAAGGAGTATAGAAAGGAAGAATTATGATGTGTGTGTATGGGCAGTACAATTGAGATAAATAACGCTGTGCTACTACATGATCCTATGAAAGGAAAGATTTGCACTGATGGTGGTTGGACAGGATATTATGTCGGCTTCTAGTACAATGGACAACCACTAGGAAAATAACAAGATAGAAAGTATTAATTATTAAATCTTTGATGTAATTCAGGTATAAAAAATAAGATACGCAAAGAGCTACACTCTATTTACTGATAAGAGACATATGGTATAATAATGTCTGAAAGTATAATATCATGTATGCACCCTCTGTGATACCAAAACATTATGAAAACAGTTTGCAATGTATTAATTTATCAAATCCATCTTGCCAAGGTATCTTAAAACTATTTCATTGATATTTGTACTTCAATAAAACAAAAATAAAAAAAAGAAAAATTAAGCAAAATTGAAGCTCAGAAAGAATAGACAGAGATGGCATAAGTAGCAGGTAAGGCTATTCCAACAGTAACCAAAACTTATTCCACATGACAAAAGCTTCAGTTGTGCTGGGCAGCTACATCAGCTGTCTAAGCACCTACCTGGAAAGCCCAAGGACCCAAGCTCAATCCCCAGTACCACATGCCATGCTGGTGCCAGAACCAGATATGGGTGGTCCACACCTGTAATTTCAGTGCTGGTGAGGCTGAGACAGGGAGCACTATGAGTCTGAACTGTGTAGAGAAACCTTGCATCCAATATATATATATAGTAAAGTTAAATAAAGATAAATAAGGCATCCTTTAAAAAAAAGACCAAATCAAAATTTTAGAGGTAAAGCAGTAATGACTGGCTGGGAATGGCATACTAGACAGCATAGGAACAGGACCAAGCAGGATCCTCCTGTCTGAAAACTGCACAGTTACACCTTCTTCTCCTGTTGTGAATTGGTGGGGGCATGAGAAGTGTAAGATGCCACACCCAGCGAAGTCCACTGGTCCAAGAAGTTCACATCAAGAGGCTTCACATTTACCTTAAATAACAGACGGTTGGTTTCATCTTGGCTGGCTGCCTTGGCCATAGAGAGGAACTTGTAACTTGAGCATCTAAAATTATTATTGAAAGCTATAGTAGAATTCTCACATGTAAAACTTTGAAAATGACCTAATTTCTAAAAAAAAAAAAATTATTTAGACTTATGCAGTTTTTCCTAGGATATTTCTTAAATTTAATTTGAGTTCTTATACAGATTTTAATTTTCAACCCTTTTAATTTTCTTGTAATAGATTGCTTTTCTTGTAATATCATATTTTCTGTCTTATATTTTGCTTTCTAGAAATACGATGTCTTTCTCAAGCATATCTGATAATAGTAGAGTTGAACTTTTTATTTTTGAAGTAGTCTTTTCCTTATGTGACAGCATAACATTATTTAAGTGACCATGCGTGGGCCGGAAAGATAGCTCAGCGGTCTAAATGCCTGCCCTGGTATCAGGTGCTGTGCTGGCCTTGCCCTGGGCATACCCAGCAGGCCACCGAAAACTGGCATGGTGGTGCACCTATAATCCCAGCTCTGGGGAGTCTGAAGCAGGAGGACCACTAGGAGTCAGAGCTGCCTAGCTGCTTAGTCATTTATAGTAAAGAATAAAGAGACAGGAAACAAGGCTAAAAATTGATGTTTTTGAGTAGGATTGTAGAATAGCAAGCTTTGGAATCAGCAAAATCAGTCTTTCATCAGGCTAAAATTAGAAGGGCTAGTACTCTAACAAGCTAACACCAAAACTTGCTTTCCCTAAAGTTGTCCCAAATTACAGGTTATATAACCATTTGAGTTTTTGTTGCTATTGTTCACCCTATCATAAAACTATTTTGAGTTCCTTTATATTTTAACTGAAGAATGTGAAACTGCAAAATAATAACTTACCTTCTCAAGGTTAAAGGAATGGTGCATCCTTGTTGCTTATTGAACTTACTGTCTGTGTGTCATTAGCGTTCTTAGGTAATAGCTTCATATTTCTATTTGGCTTTGCAATATTCATTCAGCTACAAATAAGATAACCTACACAAGTCAGGGTTAAATATCTTTTGTTATCCAAAATGGATTCCATGGAATTCTATCAGATATAGTAAAACCTCAATTCACAAATGCTTCTGTTTGCAAAGAATTGAGTTCACAGATGAAAGAGTGTGGCAGAATGCTGCTTGTATTTGCAGACTGTATTGGCTGACAAACACAAGCACAGTTATCTTCCTCAAAACTATGTAACAAATTCAGTTCATAAACTGAGGTACTGCTGTATCTGTCAATTTATTCTTTGATTCTTAAACATCTTTCAATTTTCCACATAGTAGTTCAATTTGAATTTTTAGGCCAATGACAAGACATACAGAATCATGCAACAAGCATCTTAGAGTACAGTGACATGAGTTGCTTGCCTGTGTTTTCTTTTGCATTCATGACTGTTGTGATTCTTTCAGCTAAAACTTTATTCTCATTCCCTACCAAGAGGAAATTGAACAGGTGGATCTAGTAATGCTTTATGATTACTAAATGAACTCATATGAAACATCATAATAAAATTAGTTTAAAGTATAATTTTGAAAAATGAATTATCAAATAGTATAGTGTAGGTTGAGTACAAATTATTATTCAATATAATATTTGAATATAGGTATGTCAAAGTACAGTATATAGCAGCATGTTACTGTTACCTTAATTTTTATTTGTTTTATGGCTCTTTGAAACTTTGAAATGCTTCAAGATTTAAAATTCCATTAGAATGAAATGTATATATTTAGTTTGTGTTTATATATATTTAGTTACTTTCTAATAATATTGGAAGTCTGTTATATTTTTCCCCTCAATAAGGAGGGAATATATTAAAATGCAAGCTTTTTATGTGTAGCACTTAAATATGAGTTAATGTTTTTCTTAAAAATACCTTGATTTTCCATCTTATATTTATAAAGTGAGCATTTAAAATAGTTCCTAAATTCAATTGTTAAGCATCTACACTGTAGTCCTTAGAGACCTGTTTTGTGTGGATAAAGCAATAAAACTTCAACTTATTCAACTCTGCATCTTAGTATTAAAATTGCAGTGTCAAACTGACACTTCACACAGCTGTGTCTCCCTCACACCCAGATGAGATGCACTGACGCTCATTCAACAGCCAGTCATGCAGCAGGCAGGGTGAGGAGGCTGAAAAGCATTCTCTTGGGTCCTGCTACAGAGAGATGAAAAAAAAAAAAAGTCATAACCAAATTTGCAATTGTTCTTAAAACACAATGGAAAGGTACATTCTTTAGAGATGAGATTACTATCAAACAAAAGATTATGTATTCAGATAAACACAGCAGATGGGAAATAGGTGTAAATGAGAGGTGAAAGAAACATTAGCAGTGATTACATTTGTATGTTTAATAAACTTGCTAGTGCT
>PVKA01024093.1:0-34709 GCA_004027165.1 Ctenomys sociabilis
GGGTGGATGAATGGATGGGTGGATGGATGGACACTGAGTGGTGACACACACATGCCTCACATAGGTGATAAATGGCAGGGCCAGAATGAAAAGCTGTGCCCACTACCCTTACTCTCCACTGGTCCAGGCCTGTTCTGGGCTCAGGGAGTCTCTTTTGTTCTCTTCCCTGCAGATGAAAACTGCCAGGACAAGTACTACAACTGCAATGTGGTGGTTCAGGCACGCCTCTGTGTCTACAACTACTACACGACAGCCTGCTGTGCGTCTTGTGCCCGGGTGGCTGCCAGGCACACCGGCCTCCTGGGGAGCAGATAACGCACACCCTGTTCTGGGGCGCTGCTGGCACCCTCACCTCTGGCGACATGTTCCTCCAATGCTGGGAGCTCAGTGCCAGGGCTTTAGAAAACCACAGCTGCCCTCCGAGCAGTGCCATGGACTCAGGACCCTGGGGAGCCAGTACCTGCAAATGGTGCCCGCACAACCCTGGTACTGTCCAAGTCAGCCAGTGTCCCTGCTGGGAGCTGCCTCATGCCACCCTGGTGCTCATGGCCTCTCCATAGTAGGCACCACTTGGAGGTCAGAGGAGGCAGTGCCCGAGCAGACCTCCTCAGCCTCTGACAGTGCACCCACTGTGACCTGTTTTCACCCTCCAAGCCATCAGCCCTTCTTCCTGCCTTAGGATGCCTACGTCAGCAGGGCTGTCTGGTGCCACAGCCTGCGTTTTCCCACATACTGGCTCCTTAGTGTCTGAGAGGTGGTGGATGAGTAATTCTCCGATTTCCACTTTTTTTTTTTTTGAACAAGGAAACTAAGGCCCATCTCAGGAGCTGCCATGTGGCAGAGCTGCGTACCTGCCCAGTCACCTGCCCACAGCGTTCACCCGCCCCCATCACCTACTGGGGCCTGAAGGAGGCTGTTTCCTTTCCAACCAAGAGGCTGGGAAGTTTCCCCCCAGCAATCGCAGCCTGAGTTTCAGCCTCTCCCCTCCACAATGTGAGGGTCAGGCCCCGTGTCCCATGCCAGGTTCTCCCCCTCTGCCCAGATATGGCTCTGGCTTCCCTAAGTGCAGCAGCAGCCTCAGCAGAACTGTGCTGTGGATAGACAGCCACAGCGGGAGCCAGGGTTTGCCTGCTATTCTGGTGCTGCCCCAAGTGACAACATGTCCCTCTCGCCACCCTCAGACATCTCTCTCAGGCTCCGTGCATGGCCACTGTGGGATCTCGGCTATGAGCCCTGCAGAGCTCCAGAGTCTCAGACAGGTCTCTCAGGAGTGCTCTGTGGCTTTTTCTCTGTGCCCTGAAGGCCTCCCCTCTCCCACACGACTCACAGTCCTCACCTCCCCTAGACTTGAACAACACTTGCATTCATGCAGCCAGCCTGGGAGAAGCTGTGAACCCGCATCCCAACTCCCAATTTGCTTCACCCAGCAAGAAAACTGCAGAGTGCTCTGGCCTGAATGGGAGTACAGTGCACCTAGAAAACAGAAAGCAATTTCAATGTGGTTTTTCTTTCCTCCATTGAGAAGAATGTCAAGTGAAACAATGTGGACTTGTAACTGTCCCCCAGGCTAGGTCCTGGGCATATTCCCCTTTCCAAGCAAGCCTTACGCTTACCTGTGAGCAGTTTGACCATAAGTTGATGAGGGTTGACAGCTCACCCACTTGCATTCCTCTAGCCTCTCTCTGGGTGGCACTGTGGGGGTGTCCTGCCAGCTCCTGAACCTGGAGGGCCCAGGTACATTTCCAGGGCATCCCATCCTCTGCCACTGTTCAGGTGACAAGCGGGTGGGTACCACTAGGGAAATGCAGGTTCCTGTCTTCCAGCCCAGTCTGGCTTCTTGTTTTCCCGCAGGCTGTGCCTTTAGGGCCTGCTGATTGAGCAGACCATTTGAGCTGCTTGCAATTTTTCACCACCCATGGGGACCACCAATGCCAATGGGTACAAACAGAAGGCTGGTTTAGGTAAGCAAAGAAAGAGCTCCAGCAATCCAAGCCATCCACAAGGGGGGCAGGCCACTGCCCAGAGGAGCGCCCTGTCCCTATAGACACTTCGCTGACCTGTTGGAGGGCAACACCCCAGTCCTTCCGACTCAGGAATTCTGAGCCTGGATCAGTGATGGCTATACCTCCTTAGCATCCACGTGTCCCGTGGCACCCTAGCCACCTCTCTGAGAGCACAGGGGCCCTCCCAGGATGTGACCATCCTGCCAAGTGCGGAGTTGGGCCAGCCCGTGCCTTCACAGAGAGAAGGGGACTCCAGCTAGGGGCCTTTTTCTTTCCAGCAATAGTTGAGCTGTTCTTGGAGTCCACACATATTTGGGACCAGGTAACCAGAATAGAAGCTTTGTCGGCTTGCAGCCCAAGGAAGCCAATCCAGGCTGGGTGCGCAGTTCTCATTTCAGCCCCTAACCACACAGTCTGCAGCACAGTGCATCCCACAGGGTGTCTCCTATGGTCCCGTGCCAGGGCGGAGTCCAGGAAAGCCCGCCTTGGGGCACTCTCCTCCAGAGGTCTCCTTTCCCAGCACCCATCCCCCTCCATCCTGTCATCACCCACCAGCACCTTCCCAGGCTTCGTCCTGTGCCTTCCTTAGCCAGAATGTGGAATGGAAATTTATATTTTAACACCGTCCCCGTCCCGCCTTCGTATTGCATTACCTTGTTCCCTGCCATTTTAAAATTAGATAAAGCTGTTATGTGTTTTCCCTTGCAGAACTCAGCAAAACCTCGGAGAGAAGTCGTGCTTCTCCCAGACCTCTGTCCTTCCCAGACTCAGGGCCCTCCTGCAGCGTTTGGAAAAGGGGCAGGAAATACCCGACATTGCAAAGCTCCTTGCAAACCCGCTACTAGAGGGAGCCACTGTCGCCACTAGAGGGAGCCAGTTCCCTGCAGTCGAGGTTTCTGGGTGGCCCAGCCTAAGGGAACCTCTTGGGGCAGCTGTCAAAACCTTTGCATCTGTCCCTCTGTCTTCCTACCCAAGCCCAGAACTCTTTCTTTCTTTCCCTGAGTATATATCGGTCCCTCGTTCCTAGGGTAGCTTTATGAAAGGACAGCAAATGGGAGACACTACTTTGACTTGTCTTTATCAGGCATACTGTTTAGCACCAAGAAAAATCTAGGTTTTATTGCACTAACCCACTGCTTTCTGTTTTCATCATTTTCCACTAATATTGCTCAGGTAGAGTCAGGGTAACAATTTTCGAAAGAAAAGAAAGTATACATAAATAGAAGGGATAAGAAAGACAACCAGAAGTTAAGCCAGGTTGAATATTCTGCATCAGCCAGTAGGTGGAGACCAAATTCAGTCTTTGCCAGTTTTAGCAGTTTAGATGGGAAAATCGATGCTTTCCTGGAAGAGAAACTGGCTGGCAGGAAATAGAGAGCTGATGGCTCCACTAACAGCTTCCTGATCTAAACAGATCAGAAGAGTGGATTACAACCCAGATCTTAACAACTCACTAGAATCAACCTAAAAATTTACCTTTGGAGGGGCTGGGGGAGATATCTCAGTGGAATAAGTGCTTCCCTGACAAGTACAAGGGCCTGAGTTCAACCCCCGGTTCTGCCAAAAAAAAAAAAAAAAGATTTACCTTTAGATATTTTAAAATCATACAAGTAAAAGGTTAGGAGATATATTTCAGTGGACAAAACTGAAGAAAGTAGAATAAAGCCACCAAAAAATAAAATTCATGGGGGTTTAGGTGATCCAAGAATGCAAGGATGTCACATTTCATCTGGGGCCACACCTTGGGAGACTGTTGCCCGTGTGGAATGTCCAGGTGGGGAAAATCAGCTGGGCTGGATAGAGACGGGGACACCTCGAGAGGATGTGGGATCTGGGGAAGGGCTCAGCCGCGTGGGGGCCATCCTAGGCCAGGAGGGAAAAGCTGCAGGGAGCCGGATGTTTGCTCTTGCAGGAGAACCAATTGGCAGTGTTCAAAGGCTTGTGGCAGTGGTGACTGGCCCATCCTTGGAGATGTCACCAAAGCCAGATGGCCCTGTGTCAGGATATAGGAGAGGGTCTCAGACAACGGACTGGCCACCGTGATGTTGAGGGTCATGTCCAAGCCAGGGCTTTGGCGCTTATGATAATAGAACAGCTTAGTGAGGACGTCGGGTGCTACCCACATACATCCTGTCCCACTCCTAGCTTTTGCTACCATGTGGGCCATTTCAGACCCATTGGTGCTTCCGTCCCCTAAGCTACATGTGGCTTCATATCTCAGAGAACCACTGGCAGCTTGGGCAGAGATGTCCAGCTGGTCCTGTGTCACAGAAGACACAGATATGGTGTGGCCAGGAACATGGCATGTCCATTAGCCAGGAGCCCTTTACCTCCCACCTGCCTGTCGGCTCCTGGCTTTCCTCCACCTCTGCTGGGGTAGAGTGATTCTCTGTGCCTTGAATCAGCCCTAAGTCCTAATTCTACCCAGATTTTCCGTGTGCCCTGGCTCAGGAACCACTAGCCAGTGGCAACTTCCAGCCCATGTTTCAGTGTCTTCCAGATGGTGAGCCCCAGCTCAGTGCCAGGAAACCCCTGCTGTTACCTCCAAGGAACCCCACCTACCTGGACCCCCTGCTCCCCTCTGCGGTTCGACGGAAGGATATACTTTGTGATAACTTATTATGTTGTTCTTTGTAAATACAAGATGTTTATAGGAAATATGTATTCTGAACTCTATCTGCAGAATAAGTCACTACACAAAAATAGTTCTATAATTTAGAGTATGTTAATTTTAAAGGGACCGAATAGGTATTTATTTGCATATGCCATCCACATTTGTGTAAAATCATCTGTCCATACTAAGCAGCTTCCTGGGATGCCACTACCCCGCACTGCCTCATTCTAAGTCCATTTTGATCATTTAGTACGTGGAAGAGTCAAACTCCTCGGGGTTTAAGAGCAAGCCTAAATTACTCTCTTTCTGGCGGTTCAGGGCTTTCACTTGGGCATGGCTCCTGGATATAATTGCTATCTTTCCATCTGGAACACTCATTCCCTTGTGTAATCCACCCACTCCTTGTTCCTGTGCATTCAGAGGACACACAGCCCACCCACACCCTTCTCGTCCTCCTCAGGTCACCTGCTGTTAGGCCAGCAGGGTCAGAACTGCAGATTGGGCAGGGAGGGGCTTAAAGGCCTGTGGCTCCAGTGGTCTCTTGCAGACTGGGGCCAGGGCGACAGGTTGTCCTGTGACTGCATAGCCAGGATGAAGAGGCAAGGAGCACACTGCGCACTGCGGCCACCCAGCTCCTGTGCAGTGTGAGGCTGTTCTTTCTATAGGGAGTGAAGAGTGCATGATGGGTTATACGAGTAAATACGGCCTGTTTTCAGGAAAAATGACAACTATTTTGTGTATGACTAATTTATTTTTATTGTAAAAAATACAATAAACTTGGTTAAAAGACCTGCAGTGTGAACACATGTGCGTTTTTCTCTGACCTTACCCAAGCTCTCTCCGCATTGTTCCAGCAGTGCCTTCCAAAACTGGTTCAGCTGTCCCAAGCCCAGCTGGCTTCTCACATGTGGGCTCTGTGCAGCTGGGCTGGTTAGGGTACCAGGCATAGCCTCAGTAAACAGAGCATCACCCAGTGGGGCTCTCCTGCGACCCCAGCTGAGGCAGGGGGAATTGCTACAAGGTCAGAGTCTACCTGAACTAAGCAGCCAGACCTTGCCCCCCACCTGCATTGAAAAAGTCTTTTGGAAAGTCCAAAATCCCGGACTTCACCTGGGAAAGGGGTAAATGGTTTCAGGCCTTTGCGCTTGGATATTATACGCAAGCTAATTTTGTTAACCACATCACCTGTGTGTCACTGAGGCATTCATTTGGCCACACATAAAAGTAAGCCTGACCACTTAGGATTAGGAATGTGTTTCTCTTTTGTAACAAATCGGAGGGAGACAGTTGTTGGCACTGGTTCAGGAGCTGGGGGCTTAAGGGCCTGCTTTTCTGGCATCTCTTGACCTCACCCTGGTGGTTTCAAGACAGCTTCTACTGCTCCAGCTGTCACATCCATCTTCAGGAAGGACATCTGCAGCTGCATTTGTCTCTATTTACCAAGGAAGCAAACGCATTCCCAGAATCCTCTCCTGTAGCTGGCCGACTTTCTCTTAGATCACATTGGCCGAAAATGGGTTCAGTGGCTATTCTTACCTGAAAAGGGATAAAAAGAGTTAATTATGTTACATAAGGTAACCCGCTCCTAAGATGAATGCAAACGTGGACTTCTAATGTGTACTAATAAAAAATTCTAAAAGGAGCTCATTTATCCTGGTTGTGCCCACGCATGGGAGCGGCAGGTGGTCAGAATGCAAAACGTGCCAGGCTTCAGGTTCAGAGCATCAACTCCTGAGCGCCGCGGAGGCAGTACCCCAGGTGTTCTGTGTCCCCATCAGCGCCCATGACCTCCTCCCACCCAGGCTCCCTTCCAACTGGAAGGCACCTGGCTGCCTGCTGGCCCTATCGCTTTCCTTCTTTTCTGACTCTGCATGTGTGACACAATGAAGCCACCTGACCAGGAACCTCTGCAGGATGGCCCCGGTGTGGGGACGGCTCCTTGACAGCGGTGCCCAGTTTTAGCTTGCAGATGGCCTCCTTCCACACTGCTCCCCAAACCCTTCAGGCAGTGGCCCAGAGATTATAAAAAGCAAAGTCTGCTCAAATGGTCTCTGTGGTTCTCGTGGGACAGGAAATCCTTTCTAAGAATACTGTATTTCACTGCAAAGGTGACATTCCCCGAGTCAGTGTGGCAAATCCTTTCCACTCAGCACCCAACTTTTGGAGGTTATGGTGTGACAGGAGCTCTCCTGCCCAAGTCTGTGTATCAGGACACCAACACAGCAGCTGTACTGATGGGACAGAGATGCCTCGTGGCCCCCATTACAAGTGCTTCCCTTTGGTGCTTGGACAGGAAAGATCAAACTGTGTTAAACACAAGACAACACTGCCACAATCGGTCACTAAGCTGTAAATCCCACACTGAAGAGGCATCGAGGTACTAATGAAGTCTGAAATTTCCAATTCCATGAAAGATACTAAAACTTGGGAAATGAAGCACGTTTTGAAGTGGGCAAGTGTGTCACAGATAAGTGTCAGTGTGGCAACCTTGCTGGGCGGTAGGAGAGGGCAGACGTCCCACAGCTGCGTGATTAGCTGGGCAATAAGCACCAGATGGGAGGGGCGCCATCCCAGAACAGAGGGCTGGGCAGAGGCCGCCAGCAAGGGACAAGCAGTCTTGGAGCAAGCTTCCACCAGCTCCTGTCTCTCCAGGGAAACCTGAGAAAGACCTCTTAGGAAACGACACTTGGTTCAGGTTCTTGGAATATCGCTCCCTTGAGAATGCCTCCTTCCTCCACCACAGTGGCCCTTCTCTTACCAGTCGCCCAGTTGATCTTAACCTCTCAGCCAGGAGGATGGGTGATGGCAGCTAGCAAGATCCCCAGGCCTGGGCACAGCTCCGAGCCATGGGCATCGAGGGACCCGGGACAGCCTTGTGCTCACGTAGTCACTCCAAAACAGTTATCCCCCTTCCCCATGTGTCCAGCCCTCAGTGACACAGAAGGATTTCTGTTCCTAGAGCTCGTGTTCATGGTGGAGGGCACTGGTGGGCACTAATAACTGATGATGGTGACCGGATGTGGGGGCCAAGGTCTGGAGGGGACAAATGCAAGATGATATCGAAGTGTGGGCAGAGGGGAGGGATGATGCAATGGCTAGGACCGGGTATAGACCAGAAGGGGAGGCGAGACCCTGGCTCTGCCCCTGCATACCACCTGGTGTCTTTACAGAGGGGTCCCAGCCCCAGCCCCCCCCCACCTCAACACCTGTACCTCACCCCCAAGCTACCTGCCAGGAAAGGTATTTCGGGAGTGGGGGTCAGAAAGGCCCAGAGAATGTGCATCCAGAGGGCATCCCAAGGCCAGCTACCACCCTGGTCTCACATGTCACATGGTCAGCTGGTTTGCTTGAAATTTCAGTGACAATTAGAGCTAATAGAGTAGGACAAGCTGGGTGTGAAGGTGCAGATCTGTAATCCTGGCACTCAGGAGGCTGAGGTAGGAGGATCACCTCAAGTTGGAGGCTGCCTTGGGCGACATAGTGAGTCCCATGGGAGACCTAGTTGAAAAAAAGCAAACAAAAATATAGGCCAAGGAAACCCATGTGACCGTCACCCATATCTGCCATCAGCATCAATTGCAATTGTCAATTCAGCCATACCTGGCTTTTTTTTTTTTGAGACTGTGTGTCCCTGCTTTGTCAGGCTGGTCTCTAATTTCTTTCTGAGACACTGAGGCAGAGACAAGTGATAGCTCATCATTCCTGCTAAAGAAACACATTAAGATCCATAATTTTTTAAAAAATACTTTATATTAAATAGCATATTGCATTATATCTGTTGTATGTCAATATTTATTTAAATATATATGTCAAAATATGTTACATTTAGTATCAGTCAGAATGCCTCTGAGAACCAGTTCTGGTTTTTGTGTCATGTTCATTGTCCTTCATTCCTTCTTATTTCTTTGTTGTTGTTCCTTGTTATTTCATCTTAAGATTTTTCCCATATAAAAACCATTTCATTGGCAGATAAAATGGAAACAGACATCATGGACTCAAAAGCTGTACATAGCTGCTTCAGTGCCTGGTGACAACGGCAGCATCTGGTGTATCATAGTGTCAGCCAAGCTTGTGTAAGAAACTTAAAAAGTCCAAGGTTGGGGCCAGGGAGACGGCTCAGTAGAATAAGCGCTTCCTTGGCAAGCACAAAGGCCTGATTCAATCCCCAGTTCCACAAAAAAAAAAAAAAAAAAAAAAAAAAACACAAGGTGGAAGGGACAGCAGAAGATTCTGGGAGGCTGAGGCAGGAGAACTGCACATTTGTGGTCAGCCTGGGCAATTTGGTGAGAGCCTGTCTCAAAATAAAAAGGGCTGGGATTATGGCTCAGTGCAAAGGCCTTGGATTCAATCCCCAGTGTAAAAAGAGAGAGCAGGCCTGGGGGGGGGTCCACAGTATGTGTGTGGGAAGCGCTAGGCTGAGTTCAGAGAGCTGGACTGTGGTTGAAGCAGGGCACTCCCCATCCTGTACCCTGGATCTCAGATTGCCATGAGCTCACGCATGCTCTGAGATACTCTCTAAAGAACGTGCCCTTCCCTCCATAGAAAGGTACTGGATACTGCAGCCAAGTGGAGCTCATAAAGCATGTTGGAAAATACAGCTGGGGTGGTACCGAAGCCACACAGGAGCATACACACCAGGTCATGCTTGAACACAGATTCTTAGTAGCTGTTCCACTGGGGATGGTTCTCTAGACCCTTGCAGCTGTCATGCTATGGTCTAGGAACCTCAAAACTAAACTAAACCTCAACAGACACCCATGGGAGGGAGGTCCTGATGCCTTGAACTTTCCATCCTCCTGCCTCAGCCTCCCAGGAAGCTGGCATTATAGCCATGTAGCCCCAGCCCAGCTAAGGACAAACTGCCTTGTTTCTCCCCAACTTAGGACAGACTGGGCCTTCCAGTTCTTCCCAGGCCTTTTGTCGCTTGCCAAGGGCTGGGAAAGCTGTGCAGCAAGATCTGATTATTTCTCAATGTTATCTTGAGAGGTGAACAGAGGAGCTTTGTTGAGGACACTCCCTGCCGGCCAGTGTCGGCCTCATGGGTTCTCAGCCTTCCACTCTCTGCTCTAGAAAAAGCTGCCATTGATTTGTCTAGGGGAGAAAGGCCTCCTGTGATCTATGGCCAGAAATTCCCCTGGAGTTCGTGAAACCAGGCTAAGGTGGTGTATGTATTTTGGGCAGCACTCTGAAGAGGAAACTCAGCAGCCAGCATATTCCCAAGGGAGGGAACAAAGGCCGGGGGCTGGTGGGGGGCCGTCCTTGGCTGCAGGCTGAGCCTGTGGTCCATGGCTGGGTGGGCATGGAAGTCAGATTGCTGCAGGAGCAGCCTCAGACTCAAACCTCAGGCAGCACTCGGAGGCGGAGCTGCAGGCCTCCAGCTCTGGAGCCTGGGCACCCTCACCTGATGTGGTGGAGAGACCCCGATGAGCGCGGTTTGAAGAAATCCCTGAGGCAGACAGGTTCTCAGGACTCGTGCTTGATGAGCCTTGTCCCAAACCCAGAGCCCTTTTATCACCTGCCTGGCGCGGGCAGCCAGGCCATCCCCCTCCCCCTGGCCTGCCATCTCCTGGACCAGGTCCTAGGAAGCAGGTCAGGCACACCGCTCACCTGCTCCACCCCGCCCCCAGCCCAGCTGGGAGTCACAGGAGGCTGCTGACCCAACCCCTCAGGGAATAATTGTATTAGTGATAAAGTGGCCTCTGGTGCCTTCGTCAGCATATCTGAGGCTTTGAGCTGAGTAATCCTTTGGCGTCTGCCCTAGCAGCTGGCCATCACAGATTGGGGGTAACCTCCACACACCCCCAGTCACCAGGCTCCAAGCTTAGCCCGGCTTTTGTCCTTGTCCTTTCCTCCAGCTTGGGGCCTGACCTGCCTGAGAACAAGGGCCAGAAGTCCAAATGATCAGCTGGGTGTTGCAGCTCGTACCTGTAACTCCATCACTGGGGAGGCTGAAGCAGGAGAATTCCCTGCAGGTCAAGGCAGTTTGGACTCTAACAGAGTGAAAACAGAGACAGACAACTGCAGATCAAACACTGCAGTTGCCTTTTGCTGGATAGATTCTGTTGTTCTTGTCTAATTCATTCCCAGTGTGGGGAATCAGGAAAACACAGTACAACTTCTTCCTGTCCTGGAAGTGTTCTATGAGCCTCGCTCTCAGATGAAGTAAAACTTTTTTTTTTTTGGTGGAACTGGGAATTGAACTCAGGTCCTTGCGCTTGCCAGGGAAGTGCATATTCCACTGAGCCACCTCCTCGGCCCCTAAAACCTTGACCCTAGTGCCAGCCTCCCCTGTCTGATGGAGGACAGAAAGTTGGCCTGAAATGAGCTTCCACATTAAGGACAAAACCTGTCCCTAGGGGCCAGGGACATAGCTCAGTAGAATAAGTGCTTGCCTGGCAAGCACAAGGGCCTGAGTTCAATCCCTGGTACCGAAAAAAAATTTTAAAAAACCTGGCCCTGAATGCAACCTCCTCAGAGCATCGAGCCCTGAACAAGTGTTGAGAGTCAAGGCACAGGGACAAAAAGCCACTCCCCCACTGATGCCCAGCTGGGTCCTGTGCTTGCCCCTGTCAGACAGAGGAAACAATACTAGCAGGCTGCAGACCCATCCAGCCAGACCCAGGCAGGAGTTAGAAGAACCATGTGGTCTGAATAGATCAAGAAAATGTGGCGTCTGTATGCAATGGAATACTACTCAGCTGCAAAGAAGGCCAAACTCAAGACACCTGTAGGAAAACGAATACACCTGGAACATGTTAAGTGAACTAAATCTCTCCCCTGCCTTAAAGCCCGCTGAGCGAGTGGGAATTTCCCTGACTCTCTGGGCAGCAAAGTTCAGTGAGTGTAGAACTCCAGGCCTGGCATGCCTGAGAGACATTTCCCAGGAATTCCCTGCCCCCCACCCCTACCCCCCGTGGCCCAGTGAGAGTTCCAGGCACACCGTGCCAGAGAAACATTTCCAGGTGATTACCGGTCCCACCCCACAGCCCCAGACCCACTGCAATTCGGCCTGGAGTGAGAACTCCAAGCCTGCCACCCCAGAGGGACATTTCTCAGCAATCCTCGGTCCCACGCGACGGACCAAAACCCAGCACGGCCTGGCCTGTGAGTGAGGGCTCCAGGCCCACTGCACCAGAGGGACCTTTCCCAGCCTTCTCGGGTTACGGCCTGTAGACCCGGACCCAGCACAGGCTGGCCAACCCAGTACAGCCTACTCAGTGAATAAGATCATCCTCGATCCTTTTGTGAGCCCAGAAGACCCACCAAAACCCAGGCACACCCACCTAAGGAACGCCCTGCCTGACACAGGAGGGCTGACCCCGGGAACCAACAGAGGAGAACCAAAGAAACTGCAGCAAAAAAAGGAACTGAACACAACAGCTAGATCCAGGATAGGCATATCTGGAAAATCTCAAACTTAATAGACTGGCACCCAAATCTCATAACAAGCTAAGGTTATAGGTGCACCAAAGCTCTACACCAAAGGTCAAAGGTCAGTGCTATACAAAATGACAAAAGGGAAAAATGCAATCCCAGACCTTGAGTCCATCAGGAAGGGCAGAGGACACTAGCTCAGCTGCAACGAATGAAGTAACAGATACAGCAGCAAAGGAACAACAGCAGAAAGCTATAGAGGAAATAAAACGAGAAGTAAATCCCCAAATTAAAAAAGAAATATTTGAATACATAGTATCTGAAATACAGAATGAATTCCAGAAACATTGGGTGGAAAAGCTATGCTCACCCAGAACAAGAGCAGAGAGCACTATTCCAGCTGATATATATGAATTAACAGCATCTGAAGCAAAGAAACAACAGCAGAAAGATCATGAGGAACTCAAAGCAGAAATAAGTTCTGAAATTAAAAAAAAAAGTGAACTAAATCTCACACACTTGCTTAAGTGCCCTACGATACCTTTCTCTCTCACTTGAATAAGAACAAGTGTAAATAAAGAACAAAGCAAAGTTTTCTAGAAGGGCATGAGGAGACAGATTTTTGGAAACAAGAAGGGACAGAGGGTGAGTAGAGGGGAAGTGAAGAGTTTTAAGAGGCTCAGTGGCACAAGCACCTGTCTGGCAAGAGCAAGGTCCTGAGTTCGATCCCCGGTATCTGAAAAAAAGAAAAAGTTTTAAGAGGAGTCGCATAGGCGCACCAGATCCCCACAGTGAATGTGAACATTATATGTCGTAAATATGAGCCTAAAAATGGTAATTCTGTGCTGGCGAGATAGCTCAGTGGTCTAAAGCACCTACTTAGGCAATCCCCGGCACCGCATGGTCCACCAGCCCTCCCCCAGGGCGGGCAGAGCCAGCCACAAAAAATAAAAACAGTAATACTGATGATGATGGAGGTGGGGAAACGGGGCGTAGAGACTGAGGCAGGGGGTTGGGTGGGCTGGGAAGAATGAAAAGAAATTGAGCTGCGCCCACGCTCGGGTGCCAGGGGCAAAGGCAGATTCAGTACCACGCCCTTGACCTAAGAAGATGAGCCCTTTTCTGCCTGCCCTTCCACTCTTGTGATGACCCATCCCGCGGTGCATAATACAAATTGTTCAAGTTCCAGCTTTTTGAATTTTCTATGTAATGTCTATGAATATCATGCTGCACTGTTTGTAGAACAGAGCCTTGCACAAGGGCAAAGTTGGCCCCGAAAGACTCCGTGAATGACAGAAATGTCTTAGGGACCTCACTCACATCACTGCCACTCTGGCCTCTCCATGCTTGAAACTGTACCTCTCTGTCTACCTCTCTGTCTCTCTGCTCTCCCCTCTGTCTTATGCACTGAGCTCTCACCCATATGCTAGGTGACAGCTGCACACCCGGCTGAGCTGTTCTGTCAAAGACACAAAGGCTATTGCAGGTTCCTGTGGTGTCAGGACTCCAGCACCATTGCAGTCCCCTGTGCCTGAGAGGTCACCGGATCTGTTGCTCTGCTCCCCAAGGCAGCTTTCAGACCTGGTCCTCCCTCTTCACCCCTGCTGTGGCCTGTGGGGAAAACTGCAGCCCGGGCCCTGGGGTCCCAAGGCCCAGTTCTCGGCTTCTGCTCCCTCTCCACACATCCTGCACTGGGGAATGGGGAGGGTTCAGCTCCAGGCTACTCTAGGGAGTGGCCTGGGGCAAGCAGGGCTTTGGGGACCAGACCCAGGTTTGCAACCACCCTCTGTATCTGCAGTCTCCACACACCCTGCATCAGGAGCTGTGGGCCCCAAGTCACTGACTCCATTTCTTTGGTGTCCCCATGGGCTCACTGTTCAGGCTGAACAGGATCCAGGGCTGCCCGAGAGCCTCTGTGGCCTTGCATTTCTGGATGCAGCCTGGTGGAACCCCCTCCTGGACCCCGGCCTCTGAGTGACCCTGCCCTGCATTCCAAGCACCTCTCACTTGTGCTCAGTCAGGACCGGCCTCGGTCCCCCTTGCACACCGTCTCATGGGTGTCCTGGTCTAGGCCATGATGTCTGTGCAGGTGAGCCCATGGGATGGGGCTCTGGTGGCCGAACTCAAGTGGAGAGCAGGTAGGTGTGGAGTGGAAAGGAGCCAGTGCTCAGCCAGGTTCAGGGACAGCACCTAGGCTTTGGCCCTTAGGGGACCTGATCCTCCTGGGAGGTGACTTCAGCCAGGAGGACAGAGGGGTACAGGTGAGCACCTCGGTCCTCTGGCCTCGATCTCGTGAGGCCCCAGAAAGCCGATTACCCTGCAAAGCCTTGGGCTGACTTTCCAAATCCGAAATAGTGCTGCTCTGTCACAGTGAGCGTTAACCCTCTTCCAGAGGCTGCACCCCTGCTCTGCCCCCTAGATGCCAGGGTCCTTCCTGAAGCTTCTGCTGGGTCCCCAGCAATGCACTCTCCAGATGACCAGGTTTGCAAGGCAGAGTGGCCTTACAATTTGGAACTGGGGACATCTGTGCTCCCTTGAAGGCCTGGAAACCCCGGAAAAGGCAGCCCCAGGGGTGTTAGCCTGTGCTCCCGGCATGGGTGTTCTTGATCAGTAATTTGGACAATCTTTGAGTGTGCTCCACCTGCCCCTTATCATGGGTCAGGTTCCAGCAGCTGGGTCCTCAGTGGAGCCAGTTTATGGGCTTCTAGTCCTGAGCAGGTACGTCCGGTTACCTCAGGAACTCGGGCCGGTCCCAGATGTTGAGGTCTTCTTAAAAATGCAATGCTTTTGCTTATGGTTTCCTTGTCTCCTTGCTCCCTTTGATTTCTTCCACCTCATTAGGAAGCACCTGCTGGGAGTTGTCTGACTCGGTTTCCCAGCCACACCCACAAGTAGGAGGCACAGGCATTATCCCTTTGCACTGAGGTTTGGACAGATTGTCCATTGCTAAGGGGCACCTGGTCTGTGACCTAGCAGGGGGCAGGGACGTGGACCTGTGTCTGCCACTGCCCTGTCCTCTTTCCCTGAAGAGGCTGAGGAAGCAGAGCCCACCTCACCCCCTGCACTTCCTCTCTGTCTTCTTCAGAGCCTGCTGGGGACAAAAGGCTAGGACAGGAGACCACAGGGGCCACTGAGTCACACAAGCCCCCAGGCTGCACCCACACTACCACCCCTGCCCTATAGGCCCAGCCTCTGAGTGGGGGGGGGACCTGCCCTCTGCCACTCTGTCTGCACACTGGCCTCCTGACCACAGCTAGCCTCAGGCCCTGTGTATGTGTGTCACAACCCGTAGGCCTCAGGGGTTGCCAGTCTCCCAGGGGGCAAGGGCCTTGAGCTATTCTGGTCCCCAAGCTGCCCTGTATCAAGAGATTGGCCTGGGAGGCTGAGGCAGGAGGATCACAAGTGTGAGCCCAGCCTGAGCAGCTGAGATTATAGCTTGAAGCAGCGGCTCAGGTAGTCCTAAGATCTTGGGGAGAAGACACCAGGGTAGAGGCTGGAGTGCCTGGGACCAAAGCAGGTCCCCTGTGTTAGAGGTGGGTCAGGGTCTCAGAGCAGAACTTAGCACTGAGAGCAGAGGGCACAGGACAGAGAAACTGGGGACACTGGCAGCCCGGGAGCTGTGTGCGGACAGTGGGACTGACTGGCTCCCAGAGGCACCTTGGTGACGCTGCTATGGTGCAGCCTGCTGATCCCTGGGGAGACAGTAAAGATTAAGAGGATCATGAACTGCACCCAGCACCGCCCCGAGAGAAATCTCCTCAAGCACAGCCACGGCCGTGAGGGACCTCAAGAAGTTGGGGACACTCCTGAGTCCAGACAGCAAGGACAGGAGGTGGGAGAGACAGAAGGAGCTAGGAACTCAAAGAGGAGGGGAAACAGACACAGAAGCACGGTGGGACCACCCAGGGCTGGGCCAACAGCGCTCATGAGCTCCAACGTGGCTGCCCCTGTGCCTGCAGCTGTGACTGGCTCCAGGAAGGAGTCTCCAGGCAGGTGGGCCCTGGCAGAGGACCCAGCAGGTACAGCTTTGCTTGGGGGTGAGCCTGGATCCTTGGGGAGCAGCCTGGAGCACCTTAGCCCTGGGGGAGTTGGGGAAAGTGAGGGACCCAGAATAGTAGAGATATGAGGGAACAGGACAGGACAAGACTGCTCTATGGGGAAGTAGGGTAGCCAGAAGCACCCCGAGGGCTAGCAGGAGAAAGGTCCCAGGGGTGAAGCTAGGAATATTTTTATGGGAGACAGATGCCACCCACAGGAGAAGAGGGGAACCAGGAAAGCTGTGGCAGGTGGGGCAGAAACTGGTGCTGGGGTCCTTGATGTGGGGTGTGGAGGATGCTTTTCTAGAGGGGAAGGAGGGCTGTGTCTGAGTGTGGGACAGAAGCCAGATGTGGTGGTGCACACCTGTAATCCCAGCATTGTGGAGGCTGATGCAGGAAGACCACCACAAGTTCGAGACCAGCCCATTGCACACAGAAATAAACAGGGAGGCAGGACCCTGCCGTGGCCAGCCAGCAGCGTCTGTGTGGCCCACCTTTCCTCCTGCTTTGCCGCAGCAGCCGCAGGGCCTGCACTCCAGTGCCGCGTGTGTGGAGACAGCAGCAGCGGGAAGCACTATGGCATCTATGCCTGCAACGGCTGCAGCGGCTTTTTTAAGCGCAGCGTGCGGCGGGGGCTGATCTACAGGTGAGGGCGCCCGTCAGTTCCTGTCCGCATGTGCCAGCCATCTGGCTAGGACCCTGACCCCACGCCCCGTCCCTGCAGATGCCAGGTGGGCATGGGGATGTGCCCCGTGGACAAAGCCCACCGCAACCAGTGCCAGGCCTGCCGGTTGAAGAAGTGCTTGCAGGCTGGCATGAACCAGGACGGTGAGTGGGGTGTGGGTCGGGGGTGGCCGGGACAGCAGTGTGGTCCGTGCATCCTGACCACTCCCCTGTCCACAGCCGTGCAGAATGAGCGCCAGCCCCGGAGCACGGCCCAGGTCCGGCTGGACAGCTCTGAGTCCAACAGTGAGCCCCGGCACAAGCTCCAGGTGGCCACCCCAACCCTGGCAGGGCCCGTGGCCCGGGGCCCCACTCCTGTGGCCCGAGTCCTAGGCCACCAATTCCTGGACAGCCTCATAATAGCTGAGACCTGTGCAAAGCTGGAGCCGGAAGATGGTGAGCAGCAGGGGTCACAGCAGGGGCTGCTCATCCCCAGCCTTCCTACTGCTTCCTGTAGGGAGCCACTAAGGTCACATGGTCCTCCCTCAATAGCTGAGGAGAACATTGATGTCACCAGCAATGACCCTGAGTTCCCAGTGTCACCCTGCGGCCTGGACAGCGTCCAGGAGACCTCGGCTCGCCTGCTCTTCATGGCTGTCAAGTGGGCCAAGAACCTGCCAGTGCTGTCCAACCTGCCCTTCCGGGACCAGGTATGCCAACTGTGGGCCCACAGGCCTGGGCTGGGCAGGGTCTAGAGGCCCTGGAGCTAGCTGAGCTGGGGGCCCTTGTACGGACAGGTGCCGGGACTTGGCCCTCCTGGGTTCCCCTCTGAGTAACTTAGATCCTGTCTCACAGGGGATGGGGAAAGGATGTAGCTCACTGCGAAAGCCTGGGATCCAATCCCAACTGTGACCAAAACCTCAAGTCTCTTTTTTGAACACACTCAGCTGGGGCACTACGGTAACTGTTCCAGGGCTGTCCTACATCCTGAGCTCCAGGCTTCCGTCAGTGTCCCTGGGCAGCGCCGCTGTCAGCTAGTGCACCCGAGTCCTGGCACCAACTGTCCTGTCTGGGGGAAGACAAGGCAGCTGGGGCTAAGCAGAGGGGTGGTGGCCTCCCCGACACCCTGGCCCTCTCTAAGCACAGGTGATCCTGCTGGAAGAGGCCTGGGGCGAGCTCTTCCTCCTTGGGGCCATCCAGTGGTCCCTGCCCCTGGACAGCTGTCCCCTGCTGGCCCCGGCCGAGGCCTCAGCGGCCGGCAGTTCTCAGGGCCGCCTGGCACTGGCCAGCACAGAGCGGCGCTTCCTGCAGGAGACCGTGGCTCGCTTCCGGGCGCTTGCAGTGGATCCCACAGAGTTCGCCTGCATGAAGGCCCTGGTCCTCTTCAAGCCAGGTAGAGTCTTGGCCGAGCCTCCAGAGGATGGGGTGAGGCATGGGACTGGGCATGAGGGGTGGGGTGGGGGAAGGGGGAAGAGGGACAACATGTGGCTTCCTTCCCCTGGCACCCCGGAGGAAGTGCCTGGAGGGGAACTCACTGCACGTCTCTCCCCCAGAAACGCCGGGCCTGAAGGATCCGGAGCATGTGGAGGCCCTGCAGGACCAGTCCCAGATGATGCTGAGCCAGCACAGCAAAGCACACCACCCCAGCCAGCCCGTCAGGTGCCTGCGTCTGCCCTTCCTGCCCTGCCCGTGCCCCCACCCCCACCCACGAGCCCCTCCCCCATTCCACTCAGCTTAGGGTTCAGGGCTCCCTGCTTAGACAAGATGGGCTGCCCATCAGGAAGTACTGATTCAATATCTCCTACATCTGAGCCCTCGGAAGGGACTAGAAGGTGCATTTGCCAAGGTTGCTGGCCTCCACAGGCACTGAGCACTGGGAGGCAAGGCTGACCAGTGTTGGCCGTGCGGCCAGTACAGGCAGGGAGCAGGATTGAAAAGGAAGGGGCTTTCCACAGAAAGGTAGGAGGCTGAGTCAGAAAGGCTGCCCCACCCACCTGCCCAGGTAAGGCCGTGCCTGAAGGGGCAAGCTTTGAGGGGGACGTCTAACCGCAGGCCATGGTGCTGAGTGCTGAGTGTTTTCCCGGGGCGCACAGCGGCGCTGCCGTCTTGCAGGGTGCTCTGCCAAGTCCTGCTCTGCCCAGGGAGTGAAGAGGAGGAAGCAGAAGGTGCAGAGGAGCCGAGATGGTGGACTCGGCGCTTGGGGACCAGAAGGGGTGAGGGAAGAGGAGCTGTTCGGAAGCAGAGGGTGACTAGAGACAGACTTGACGAGAGCAAGATGAGGACAGGGCCAGGCCCAGGACCCAGGGCGTGCTGCACTGATGCCTGCGAGGGTGGCAGGTACTTGGTGGATGGTGGCCAGCTCCGGTGTCCCGCGAGGCTCCTCGCCAGGCATACACTGACTCCTGGCGCTCCGGGCATTTTGGGGGGACCACAGCATCTGAGTCTTGGAGCTGGCTGCAATTTGACTATGTGACAGGGCAGCCTGAGGTGTTCCCAGCCGAGGAAGGAGTCCACGGAGAAGCAGCGTTTGCTTTTCCACAGAGTCCAGGGAAACACGAGAGGATCCGTGTGAACACAGGGAAACAAGTACTAAGACCAGATGTCCAAAACTGGAAGGACCGACTCCTGGGGTGGCCTGCCTCGTGGGTCAAGGGTCAGATTTCGAAATGCTGAAGGAGACTTCCGGGGTGTCTTCCACGGCAGCTCATCATCACTCTGGGCAGAAGGGGCTGTAGAGATGAAGGTTTCCGATTTTTCAGGTCAGCATATGTCATTTTTCTGAAACTGCAATACCTAAGATGGGACGCAGTTTTGACTGTAAGCTGATGTATGCGTAGAAGCCGAGCCCAAGTCCCACCAAGCAGAACCTACCCTTCATGCAGCTCGCTCTGACATTTTCATTTTATGTATTCTTTTGGGTTTCTTTGAGACCGGATATCAGTATGTTTAAGCCCAGGGTGGCCTTAAACTCACAGCACTCTTCCTTGCCTCAGGTGCTGGGATGACAGCCACACGCCACCATGTGTAGCTTTATTTTTATTTTATTTTAAAGCCGTGTGATGTTTGAAATGTAATTTCAGACACCCTAAAGTGAGTCAATACTTGCAGTTTGAAGATCCCAGAGGTATTTCTTCCTTTCACACACAACCAGAAAGACACAAACTGGTTGGGCCTGGTGGCACATGCCTATAATCCCATCACTCAGGAGGCAGAGGCAGGAAGGACCTTTGTGAGTTTGGGCTACATCGTGAGTTCAAGGCTGGCCTGAACTGTATAGAGCCTGTCTCAATCAAAAAGGAAAAGCTTAAAACAAATTTTATAAAAAGCAGGGATGGCAGATAGGAGGGGCCTCTGACTGCTGGACATCACCCGGCTCCCACGAGGAGCTCCCTTCCTCTGTGAGTACCAAGGTAGCAAAGTTGGCTCAGCAGTTAGATGAGGAGGTGGGTCACCCTGGAGATCCCGGGGGGGGGGGGTGGAGAGCAGCCCCTGATCAGGCACTGAGCACAGATGAAGCCTCTGCCCAGGGCAGGGCTGATCACCTGCCCGTCACTTTTTTTTTTTAGATGCTGTGGCGACCCTTTCTTTAGCAAATGGTTTGGATTCAAAGCTCCAGCGACTTTTTTCTGGGTAGCTCAGTCATCCATCCTCCACTTCAGCTTTACCAGTCAGCTGCTTATCCTAGGTGTTTCCCAGGCTGGAGCAGATGCTCTTATTCTTAGTAGAAAACTAATCGTATGATCTGGATGCTTGTGATGGAGAACAGATTCGAGTATGCAATACACTCTGCAACCTCTACATGCTATAAGCAACAGGACGGCTTGCACCCCTCTCCTGCAAGCTGTGAGGGCCTTGCTCTGCAATCCTTCCCGACCCCCTTGGGTGCTTTTCCTCTCTGCCCTGCCATCCCCCACTTAACAGATAGTGTCTCCTCTCTTGTCCAGGTTTGGAAAGCTGCTCCTGCTCCTCCCGACTCTGAGGTGCCTCACTTCCGAACGCATTGAGCATGTCTTTTTTTGCAAGACCATAGGGAACACCCCCATGGAGAAGCTGCTTTGTGACATGTTCAAAAACTAGGAAAAGCGGAAGGAAGGTTTCCAACCATCCTGAAAAGCCATCTCCTGAGGTGAAACATCTGTCTACCCTTTGACCTAGCAATTCCACTCTTAGGGTGTGGTCTTGGCAGAGATGTACCCAGGAAGACATGGATAGACAGTACTTGCCTGGCACACGCAAGGCCCTGGGCTCAACCCCCAGCACTACCACCCCCAAAACAGAAAAAGAATATTAATAGTGGCTTTTAACAGTCCCAAACACTATGCTGATGGAATGACTTATAATGTATGTTGTCATATAGTATATGTATTATATTCATATAATAATCACAATAAAAATGAACTAGTTCTGGATGTTACAATATTCCATTTAGAATCCCATCCTGGCAATGGGAGCTATTTCTCAGATCAAATAAATACTCTAAGTTTGTCCTTTTGTTTGTGACTTCCTGAGACTATGAGCTTGGTTGGTTTAGAATTAGTTGTTGCATATTTTGGAGGTCCCACTAAGATACAAGACTAAATGGAGGTAAGACCCTAAAGGGGAGTTCTTATTGTCTCTCTTTTCCTCTTACAATGTATGCTTATTAATCATGATTCCACTTGGGAGATAGAAACTTGGGCTCTAAATTTTATTAGGTAGCCTTCTGTCATTTCCCTGACGATGGAGTAGATTTGGGGACTGTACCTCATATGAACACATGGGGTTTAGTCAGCCAACTAAAGTGCTCTCCCAGCTTCAAGGACAAGTTTCACCATCTGGTGCCCCTCCCGTATATGTGAGAGGGAGTGTAGAGCCTGCTCTGCCTCAGTTTCCTTTCTGATTTGATCCTCTGCTAATGCAGGACAGTTTTAGCCCTTGACACTCATGGTCTCCTGAGGCTGACAGCCTTGGGGAGCTTCTCCATCAGCTTCCGGCAGGCATTGGTGAGGATGAGTCTCTTTCACTGTCAGGGCCTCTCAGTTCCAGCTATTCTCCTACTATTTCTTTTCTCTTGTCTTAGAGATTAATTTTACTAAAGACTAGAGATCCATCCTAAGAAAGCTTTTACAGAAGTAACTCTCTATTTCACAGTTTGACTTTTGCAGACTCACTGTTTTGCGGGTTTTCAAAAAAAAATATTAATCTAAATTATTTATCATGGATTTTTTGCTATATCACAGGATTTTGAAGTATATATATATATATAGTACTTGCTAAAATTACACAGGTTTATGAGTTTAGAAAATAGTTAAGAACATTAGAGGGGTTTTTTAAAGTGTGGGAAAGGATTATAAGGGTGGGAAAGGTTTATAAAGCCTGAAATATACATAAATACTAAAATAAACATCACATTGCTACTTTGCTGATTCTCATTTATTGTGGCAGAGTCAGGAATGTAAACTCCATGATAAATGAGGGGCCGCTAAAGTCCCAACTGTCTTTCAATTCTTGAGGTAGCGGCTGGGTAATGGGTACTAATTGGCTTTTTCTGAAGGGAGCCAGTCCAGTACAGATGATGTTATTAACAAAGCAGAAAGCTATGGGAGAGCTTTCTTATAGGTTTCTGGTAGCTTTAGACAAAACAGGTATTAAGGGAACCAAGAGCCAGATCTCCTGGTGTCCAGGGGCTGCCTCTCTCTTGCCATGGTTTCTCTCAAGAGCATAGAGCCAACTCAGCAACTTCTATACTCAGACATGCTGAGGGGGAGAAAGGAAAAAATAATAACGTGAACCATAGGATCACAGGAAAGAGAGGAAAGGGGTGCAGACACTAGCCATCTGGATGGACAGGCCCTGTGCATTAACCTGAGACCAACTCCAGCAGCCACTGCTGGCACTGAAGTGCTCAGGTCTAATGAAAGATACAGGAACACATTTTCTCCCCTCATTATTTTTTCTAAATGGAAAATCTTGACTTTCTCCACACCTTGGAATACATACTTAAAAGTCAAGGTTTCATTAACCCCAAACTCAAAGAAAAAAAACTTTCCCACTGTTTTGCTACACCCATACATAGCCTGGATATTCCCTGGAGATAGGAAAAAGAAGTTACCAGAGAAACATATAAATCACAACACTGCACCATTAACAGGCCTGTTCCTTTGGAGGAACATTTATATAAGGAATAGCTGTAGTTATCAAAGCAGCAACTTCCTGCACCAACTCTAACACAGGGGACCCAGAGGGGCCTGGACTCTGATAGCAGTGATTCCAAAGATTAAGATAAACCATCAACCTAGGATTTTTTTTTATTTTTAATGTATTTGGTACAGAGGCTCATTACGCAGCATGGACTCCCCGGTGCTGGGATTACAGGTGTGCACCACCACACCTGGTCTCAGGGTCTGCTCAGTGCACCTGGGGGTGGGGCTGGCATAGCATGTGGTGCCAGGGATCGAACTGTGGTCCCTGTGCTTGCTTAAGCAGATGCTTAATCTGCTGAGCTATCTCACTGGGCTTCCTAGGATCTTTTATAAAACAGTTCTAGCTTTCATGAGTGTAAAAGAGGCAAGGCCTCAAACTTATTTTTATAATAAGGAAGATAATAAAGATTCCACTTAACAATTTATACGTTTGCTCTTCCCAAGGAGTGGAGAAAGTTGAGATTTTCCATTTAGAGTATATACTTTCACATACTCTTACTGGTACACCTTAGTATAAAAGACCTCTTATAATTCACCTTAAAACTGCTACAACATCTAATAGTGAAAGTTCTAACTAGTCTATTTATATGTATAAACCTAAAACTATAAAAATAATCATTGTAATTGAATATGGCCAATGCATCTAAGAGTGCAATCCGCTGGAGCTTCATTGTTTATGTGTTTGATATGTTTTTGTTTGTCTGCCTGTTGAACTTGTTTTAATGACTGGTTAAGGGCTTGCAGCTGCTTCACGGGGAGGAAAGGGGGGAAATGACCGTGGTCAGGACTCTCCCTGTGAGGCTACAGAACTAACGGCACAATGTCCTGGAGCTCTACCTGGTATTACCTCAAGGCAGAGTCCAAGTGCAAGCAATTCAGTCCCATGGAGAAATATCCTGCAGGTCTCATTGCTCCAGCCTTGATCTCCATGGCATCTCTCTGTTCCACAGCCTCTGTATTTATTTTCCTTCATAAATACAGATAGGTGCCAGACAACTCAGCTCAGGATAAAACAGCCCCCACATGCTTTAAGGAGAGAATCTCTATCAATTCATTTTAAATTTTATTTATTTATTTATTTTTGAAGAACAAACAGCAATGAGACAGTTTCAAATCAAATTAACAGGACACATTCGATAATTAATACATTGCAAACTATTTTCATAATGGTTTGGTATCATACAAGGTGCATACCTGATATTATACTTACAGACACTATTATAGCAGATGTCTCTAAACAGTGAATTAAGAGAATGTAGCTGTATACTTATCTTATTTTTTTAAAGCTGAATTATATCACAGATTCAATAATTAATACTTTCTACCTTGTTATCTTCCTAGTGGTTGTCCCTAGTACTAGAAGCAGACAGGATATCTTGTCCAACCATTATTAGTGCAAATCTTGCTTCTCATAGAATTATGCATAAGCACTGCATATTTATCCTAACTGTACTGTCTACACAAACACATCATGGTTCTCCGTTTGTATCCCCGCCTTTTTTTTTGTCTAGACCTGTCAAAGATGAGCACTCCATTGTCATTAAACCATTATAGGTGTCTGAACTCAGCAACACAGTCAAACACAGTGAGTTATCTGAAGAAGTTGTTGACTATAGCCATTTACAGCTCAACTTATTATTATGGCCCCATGTTATATACCTCATTTTTATAGTTTTCTGCTGGATGGTTAAGAGTGAGATAAAGCAAGACTTATATAGCAAAAAATGTAGCTTTTGTATCTGATGAGGTCAGTCAAGTCCCCTCAGGGTTTATCTTGTAATCCTGCTCACTCTCTAGATCCCTTGACTGTCTCAGCCATGTGGATAGGTCACGGCCATTGCTTGACCAGTTTGCTCTCTATGAGAGCCTAAAAGAGTTTTCTCTCCATGTGATTCTCCCCAAGCACACTATAGATCATTAATCACCTTCCTCTGTGGCACCATAATCTCCTTGATCAGAAAATTTGGGGCACAACTGAGTTTTATGATGTTACAGTACAGGTTCTCCTATGTCCTGAGTCTTGACTGACCTTGAAAGGCTAGGGCCAAAGTGTTGGCTGACCTTGCGGTCCTTCTATTTCTCCAATTTTTGATCTGTGAAGTAGGGTTGTTAACCATCCAGAAGAAAAGCTGATTAGTACCCTGCAGCATATGCCATTCAGTTTGCCCAAACTATCTAAATTCTTTATAGTTGTTGTTGTACATTTCTTTGTGTATTTCTCCTTTGATTTCTTATACTAGGGAGACTATATGATATTTGCACATGTGTGTCTGGTTTATTTCACTTATGAGTATATGTTCAAGTGGCATCTACTTCAATATAAATGCTTCGAGTTTATCATTCTTTATAGCTGAATAATACTCCAATATATAGAAATACCACATCTTTTTCAACCATTACTTATGTGATGGACATCTTGGTTGTTTCCAAGATTTTGCTATCACAAATTGTGCTGCTATAAACATAGGTACACATATATCACTATGATATAATGTTTTCAGTTCCTCTGGGAAAATTCCTAGTAGGGGGATAGCCGGCTTGAATGGGATTTCCAGTCTTACTCTTTTGAAGAGTCTCCACACTGACCTCCACAATGGTTGTACCAGTCTACATTCCCACCAGCAGTGGAGAAGTGTTCCCTTTTCCCCACAACCTCTCCAACATTTGTTGTTGGTTGATTTCCTTATAATAGACATTCTTTCTGGAGTGAGATGGTATCTCAGAGTTGTTTTAACTTGCATTTCACAGGTGGCTAGCAATGTGGAGCATGTTTTCATATATTTATTTGCTTCCTTAATTTCATCCTCTGAGAAGTGTGTATTCAACTCAGATGCCCATTTCTGGATTGGGTCTTTAAATTTGAGGGCCCTAATATATCTTAATTCTTCATAAATTCTAGAGAGTAGACTTTTATCTGAGTGCTTACTAGTTAAGATTTTTTTTGAAATTTGTGGGTTGTCTTTTCACTTTGTTGAAAATTTGTTTTGACGTGCAGGAACTCCTCAAGAAGAGTTGATCCCAGTTGTTGATTCTTTCAAGTGCTTTCCGTGCGAATATATGTTTGTTCATGAACTCTTTGCCTGCCCCTATGTCTTCAAGAGTTCCTCCTACTTTCTCTTTCAGGAGATTGAGTGTTTCTGTTTTGATGTTTAGATCTTTAATCCATTTGACTTTAGCTTTAGTGCATGGTGATAGAGCTGGGTCAAGTTTTAGTTTTTGGCATGTAGAAAGCCAGTTTTTCCAGCACCATTTGTTAAATAGGCTAGTTTTCTTCCAATAAGCTTTTTTGGCCCCTTTGTCAAAGATCAGGTGGCTGAGTGTGTTTGTAGAGGCCTCTGCTTCTTCTAATCTATTCCATTGATCCTCAGGTCTATTTTGTTGCCAAGACCATGTTGATTTTATCACAGTGGCTTTGTAGTATAATTTCAAGTCAGGATTTGTGATGCCTCCTGCCTTGTCTTTGTTGGCCAGGATTGTCTTTGCTACTCTAGGTCTTTTCTGGTTCTAAATAAATTGTAAGAGTGATTTCTCTAGGTCTGGCAGGTATGTTGGTGGCAGTTTGATAGGGATTGCATTAAATCTGTACAACAATTTTGGGAGTATGGCCATCTTCACGATGTTGGTTCTTTCTATCCAGGAGCATGGAATATCTTTCCATTTTCTGAAATTCTCTGTAATCTCTTTTCTTAGGGTATTGTAATTTTCCGTGAAAAGATCTTTGACTTCCTTGGTTAAGTGAATTCCAAGGTATTTCATTTTCCATGGTGCTATTGTAAAAGGTATTGTTTCTATAGTTTCCCTCTCAGTGTGTTTGTTATTTGAGTACTGACTTTGTATCCTTCTATGCTACTAAGTTTCTGTATCAATTCTAGTAGCTTCTTGGTGGAATTTTTGGGGTCTTCCAAGTAAAGTATCATGTCATCTTCAAATAGTGATAATTTAACTTCTTCTTTACCTATTCTTATTTCTTTTATTGCTCCCACTTTTCTAATGGTTGTTGCTGATGATTCCAAAACTATATTGAATAGGAGGAGTGATAGAGGACATCCTTGTCTTGTGCTGGATCTAAGAGTAAAAAATTTTGGTTTTTCCCCATTTACAATTATATTAGCTTTTGGGTTGTCATAGATGGCTTTTATCAAGTTGAGGTAGAGACCATCTATTCCAATTTTCTGTAGGGTTTTGAACATGAATGAGTGTTGGACTTTGTCAAAAGCTTTTTCTGCATCAATTGAGATGATCGTGTGGTTTTTAGATTTCAGTCTATTAATATAATATATTACATTTATAGATTTTCAAGTATTGGACCATTCTTGCATCCCTGGGATAAATCCTACCTGGTCATGGTGTATGATCTTCTTGACGATTTGCTGTATTCTATTTGCTAGGATTTTATTGAGGATTTTTGCATCTATGTTCATGAGAGAAATTGGCCTGTAGTTCTCTTTTTTGGTTATGTCTTTCCCTGGTTTTGGAATCAGTATAATACTTTCCTCCAGAAATGATTTTGGGAGGACTGCTTCCTTTTAAATTTCATTGAAGAGTTTGAGGAGTGTAGGGATTATATCTTCTATAAATTTCTTGTAGAATTCAGCCATGAATCCATCAGGACCTGGACTTTTGTTTGTCGGTAGTTTTATTACGATTCTTATTTCATTGGCTGTTACTGGCTTATTGAGAGTTGTTACATCTTCTTGGTTCAGTTTTGGTAATTTGTACCTTTTGAGGAATCTATCCATTTCTTCTGAGTCTTCTATTCTGTGAGCATAAAGATTCTCAAAGTAACTATTGATAATCTTCTGAATTTCCACTGGGTCTGTGGTGATTTCACCCTTTTCATTCCTTATTGCTTGTATTTGAATTTTTTCTTTCATCTTTTTGATGAGTTTGGATAGAGGTTTATCAACTTTAGTCTTTCAAAGAACCAACTTTTTGATTTGTGGATTCTTTTAACTGTTTTCTTTATCTCAATTGAATTAATTTCTGCTCTAATCTTCCCACCTTTGTGATTTCTTCCCGCCTTTGTGCTCTGAGTTTCATTTGCTCTTCTTTTTCTAGTTGTCAGAGGTGTAACATTAGGGTGTTTATTTTTTCCCATTCTGTTTTCCTAATGTGTGAGTTCATAGCTATGATTTTCCCTCTAAGAACTGATTACATCGCATCCCATAAATTCCAGTAAGTTGTGCTAGAATCTTCATTGAATTGTAGATATTGTTGAATTTCTTGTTTAATTTCTTCTGTGACCCATTGATTGCTGAATAGGGTATTATTTAATTTCCATTAATTTAGTGGGTTTTTCTGGTTTCCTTTGTCATTTATTTCCACTTTAATTGCACTGTGGTCAGATAATATGCATGGGATAATTTGCTTTTGTGCATATACTTAAGCATGACCTCTGGACTTGTATGTGGTCTATTTTGGAAAATGACCCATGTGCAGCTGAAAAAAATATGTATTCAGCTGTGGTTGGGTGGAACTCTCTGTATATGTCCACCAGGTCCATTTGTTCCAAGCTCTGGTTCAGTATTGCTATTCCTTGCTAATTTTTTGTCTGGTTGATCTATCTTTTTGAGATAAGGGGGTGTTAAGTTCTCCTGTTAAGATTGTGGTCTTAGATATTAGGTTTTTCATGTCCATTAAGATTTGTCTTACATAGTTGGGTGCTCCTGTGTTTGGTGCATAGATATTTATGAGTGCTACCTCTTGCTCTTGAATTTTTCCCTTAACCAATATATAGTGGCCTTCTTTTATGTCGTTTGATCATTCTTGGTTTGAAGTTGCAACTGTCTGAGAGCAGAATTGCCACTCCTGCTTTTTTCTGAGGTGCTGGGGCATGTAGTACTGTTTTCCATCCTTTGACTTTCAGCCTATGACTGTCTTTTTAAGTTAAGTGTGTTTCTTATATACAGCATGTTTTTGGATTTTGTTTACTAATCCACTGTGCCAGTCTATTTCTCTTAATTGGTGAATTGAGTCCATTTACATTGATGATTATAATTGAAATGTGTTGACTTCTTTTGTCATGATATTTACCTGCTGTTATTTACTCCTTTGTATCCTGTGTTTGTCTGTCCTGTTTAGTGGATTTCTTCCATTCTCATTTGTGGAGTTCTCGTCATTGTGGTCTCTCTCTAGAACATCTTTCAGTAATCTATGTAGGGATGGCTTTGTCATAATGAAATTCTTTAGTTGTTCTTTGCCTTGGAAGTATTTTACTTCTCCATCAAACTTGGAGAGTTTTTCAGGGTATAATAGTCTGGGCTGGAATTTGTTTTCATGTAGGACTTGAAGAACTCTGCTCCATGCGCTCTTGCCTTCATGGTTTGTGTAGAAAAGTCCACTGTAATTCTGATGGGTTTTCCTTTGAATTTGATCTGCTTATTCTCTGTAGCAGCTTTCAGTATATTATTCTTGTGTTGGATTTCTGGGATCTTGACTATTATATGTCTCGGTGTGTTTTTACTTGGGTTGAAGTTATTTGCTGTTCTGTATGCTTGGGTTACCTGAATGTTGGTTTATTTCCTCATATTTGGGAAGTTTTCTGCTATTACTTCTGCCCATATTCTTTTTATATCATTTGTATTGACTCCTTCTTTCTCATTGATGGCAATTAATCTCACATTGTTCATCTTGGCATCATCTTGCAGGTGATGGATTATTTTTTTCCGGCATTCTCATTGTTTTTAAGAGATCCTTTCTCACATTTTCACTAAGTGCACCAGCGTCCTCAAGATCTGAAACTCTGTATGCACTTTCAGTCAGATGGTTTTTTAGACCCGTGATTGCTATTTTTAGTTCTTCTATATCTATTTGGCTCTGCTTCATGCATTCTATTTCTTTTCTGTATTGTTCATTCCAGGAATCTGTCATTTTTCTGATCTCCTCTATTTTTTTTCCATGTCTTCTTTAGAGGTAGCTATTATTTTACTGTAGAGTTTCTTCCAAATTGGATTTCCTCTATATATTTCTGGAATTGTTTCTCTACTTTAGATGCTATGATTTCAGAGAATTCTTTTTTTATTTCAGAAATTATTTCTGATTTGAGTTCCTCTTTACCTTTCTGCTGTTCTTTGCTTGAGATGCTATTAATTAATACGTTTCAGCTGGAATAGTGTTCTCTGCACTTGTTCTGGGTGGGCATTGGGTTTCCCCCATATGTTTCTGAATTTGATTCATTACCTCAGATGCTATATAGTCAAATATTTCTTTTTTTATTTCAGGCATTAAATTCTGGTCTGAGTTCCTCTATACCTTTCTGCTGTTGTTCCTTTGCTTCCGCCTCTGTTAATTCATTCATTTCAGCTGAGCTAGTGTCTTTTACACTTATTGGCTGACTCGAGACCTGAGATTGCATTTTTCTCCTTGTCTTTGTCATTTTGTATAGTACTGACCTCTGACCTTTGGTGTAGAGTTTTAGTGCAGTTATAACCTTAGCGCATAATGAGATTTGGGTGCCAGTCCATTAAGTTTGAGATTATCCAGTTATACTGGGCCAGGATCTAGCTGTTGTGTTCAGTTCTTTTTTTTGCTGCAGCTCTTCTGGTACAACTGTGAGCTTGTGCTTCCTCTCTGTTGGGTCCCTGGTCAGGGGAGCACTGGGGAGTGCAGAAGCTCCCCCTCACACTCACCAGACCGGGTGAGGGTGGATCGAGTGCAGGGAGAGTCACCAAAAGTTCTCACTCCCTTGGCGTGCCTGGGGGCAGGGGCTCCAGGGAGTTGCCAGGCAGGCCTGTCTGGGGTGTCTCAGGCAGTCTCTGGCTAGGATATCTTGGGGCCTGAGGCTCTGGATGGCACAGAGCATGCAGGGAGAAGACTAAGGCTCTCCCTCAGACTCACCACACACTCACTGAACTTTGATGCCAAAGGATTCGGGAAAATTCCCATTCGCTTGGTGGGCCTGGGTGCAGGGGCTCTGGGTAGCACGACACACAGGGGAAGAAGCCAAAGGCTCTCCCTCAGACTCACCACACACTCACAGGACTGGGATGCAGAGAGTCAGAGAAATTCCCACTCGCTCGGCGGGCTTGGGGACGGGACATTGTGCTATCAATTTTTTTTAAAAAGAAATTAATTTTCATAGTTGTGTCCTTTCTCTCTTCCTTCTCCCTTCCTTTTTCATTCCTTTCTTTTCTTCTCCCTTATATTCATATTTTAATTAATCATTTGTTAAGTCCTGGAATAGTATTGTTGCAGGACAGCTAAACATATTATAGGCAGTCAGACAAGGCCAGTCCCTTGAAAGAGAGAACATGGAAGACAAGATATCTTACAACTACAGGAGGGATGGATGCTTGCACTGTGGGCCAGGCCTAAAGACCAAAGATCAAACAAATGCCGACCTCCCTAAAGATTGGCATCCGAGATTGATCATCACCCTGAGAGGAGCCAGAAGAATCATTGATTGGACTACTACTGGATGGCTACCTGATAAAGTCCTATGCTACATTCATGCCCACTTGCTACATGACTCACTTCCCCATTTGAGCAATGGTGCTTGTAATCTCATTGGTTGACCATAGTTGTGTCCCACCTCATACCCACCTAAATGAGTTTTCCATGTTGTCCACCACCTTAGAACCACCTCACCACATGGCTTATACTCTATAAACATCCCTGGAAGAGACAGCTTCCCGGGGACAACCCGCTCAGGCCCCCCTCCTGTCCCTTTCTCGGACAGGAGCTTTCTTTCCCTCAATAAATATATTCTGCTCATAACCTCCGTTTGTTCCTAAAATTCACTCTTAAGTTTTAGAGAACACAAACTCATCCAGGTCGGGTCAGGAGATCGTTTTTCCCCTCTACCATTTGGAGGTCACCTACCCGAGATCAGTTTTCCGCCCTGTATCAGTTATCATTGTCTGAGAGGAGTATTAAAATAGTGTTCAAGCTCAGTTACACACCGCAATTGATCGAGGGTCAAAGTGGAGCAGAATCCAGGTGTCTTTCAGTAAGCCAGACATTCAAGAGATTTACAAAAATGGAAGACTATACTCCTGTTTTCTCTCTCATGGTTTTGCTTTAAAGATATCATTGGCTTTCATGACATTACTTATGTTGAGCTGTAATGTTTACTCATTTCCACAAGTTCATGAAAAATACTTTCACATTTTTTCAGTCTTTATTTCTAGTTACCAGAGTTCTCAGGGAACAGAAGTCTTTTGAGGTCATCAGTAATTTTCAAAGGGGGAAAGGTTCCTGGGCTAAAAACAAAAAGAGGCAGGTGTGAGAACTGCTGCTTTGAACTGAGCATGCAAACTCTAGTCGCATAAGAGAGCAGCTGTGTTGGTTGCATTGCTTCATTTTTTTTTTTTAATATAAATTGGTCGTACTCGTCAGTCTTGCTGGCTTTTTGAAAGCAAGAGTCATATGTTTTACTCCTCAGATGACCTCTCCCCCTGAAATAAGTATCTAGTGTGAAGAGTTTGAAAGGGACAGGAGAATTTACCATTTGCTGACCACATTAGGGAAGCATTTAGTGTATTGGCTTTAAAATAAACAGTTGACTTTTTCCACTCAGGTGGAAGAGCACAATGGCCATGTCTTTAAGGCCACCCAATATAGCATCCCTACATACTGTGAATATTGTTCTTCTTTGATATGGATAATGGACTGAGCCTCAGTTTGCAAATGTAAGTATGAGAGATCTTTCAGGAATTTTTTTTTTTATGGAAAAAAGCATAACAAAATTGCATAACAGAATAAGAGAATGGCAATATTCGGTACACTGCTGCTTGTTATCTTTAAAGTAGTTACATACTACTTTATACAAAATATTGGCATAAATTTTTCTCCATCAATAGTAACATACATCTTCCTTTTCATTGAAATAAGAGACTTTAGTAATATAACTAACTTGCATTTCTTTTTTCTTTTCCTTTCTGTGGTGATTGATGTATTTTGTCAGCATGAGAAGTTAGAAACTTGACTGGAAGGGCACAGGGACTCAGAGCCCCCCCTAGGACGTGGAGGGCCCACTCTAGAGTGGCTCAGCACAAGGAGGGTATAAAAGGTAGTTGAGGAAGGACTCAGCGCACCACTTCCTGAGAGGACTTGGGAGTAGCAGTCAGCATGGAAGGAAGGGAGCGAGGCTTACGAGAAGCTGCAGCTGCGTCTCCTCCCTTTGCTTTGCTGTTTTCTGCCGCCAGGAGCTGCTGCCCCTGCAAGGTGCTGCTCTGCCTTGGGGCCAGCCGAGTGTGGACTAAAGCCTCCACTAACTGTGAGTTGAATGAGCCTTTCCTTTCTTAATTTTGGGTGTCAGTATTTTGTCCCGGCAATGAAAGAAAGCTAACCAAGACACCTTCCTTTCCCCGGTCCCTATCCTAGCTTCTTTTTCCTTTTGAACAGTTTCTTCCCTTTTCAGTCTATTGTAAATTTTAGACCTTACTTACTCTTTCATCTTATCACATTAGAGACAACATGATGTTATACATGTGTCTAGTTTATTTCACTTAGGAGTATGTTCTGGAGTTGCATCCGTTTACCTATAAAAGTCTGAAGTTTATTCTTCTTTATAGCTGAGTGTTACTTCATTGTATAAAAAGGCTACATCTTTTTTATCCATTCTTCAGTTGATGGGCATTTGGGTTGTTTCCAAGATCTAGCTATTACAAATTGTGCTGCTATAATCATAGGAGCACATGTACCACAGTGGTGTGATACTTTTAATTCTTCTAGAAAGATACTCAGAAGGGGAATATTTGGGTCAAATGGGACCTCTAATCCAATGTTTTTGAAAAATCTCCAGTGGATTTCCATGGTGGTTGCACAAGTCTACACTCCCATCAACAGTAAAGGAGGGTTCTGTGTTCCCCACAGTGCCCCTGGCATTTGTTATTGGTTGATTTCCTGAAAATGGTCTTTCTTTCTCTGGTGATGGGTGAGTGTTATTTTAATTTGCGACTCTCAAATGACATTTCTTTTTTGGGGAGTGAGGTCTTTTTTGAGATAGGATGCAGTTCAGGCTGGCCTTCAGTTCACTTCGTAGCCAAGATGTTAAATTTTTTTCCACATATTTATTTGCTGTTTGTATTTCTTTATATCAGATGCTCATTTTTGGATTGAATCTTTAAATTAGGGAGGTCTGATTATTTTCAGTTCTTTATATGGTTGATAGTAATCCTTTGCCTAAGGAACATCTGGCAAACATTTTTTTTTTTTAAGGTTTTTTCAAAGTTTAATGTGAAATTAAAAAGCCAAATACAAATAGAAGTTCACTTTCTTTAATGTTGTACAAAAAAGTATGATTAGAACCAAAAGTAAACATCACATTTGTCTGCATCATTACCTAGGTCTTCATATTAACTTTATCATTCAAATAATAGAAAGGAGAAATTTAGGCATTGGGAAAAAAAGAGAAAAATAAAAACAAAAAAGACTTTTCTATCACGTTTATTCTTCTACAGTTAATAGCTGTGCTCACAGAGACGGCTTCTCTTACTTCTCCTCTGTGTAGGAATTCAGTTGTATATAAAATTGAACCTGCTCAACAGCTGAGGAAGACTGGAAATGATGGGTCCATATCCTGGAGCATTGTCATATAACTCAAACAACGGTGCAGCCACCAGCTTATAATTTTTAGGGACGGCAAACAAAGCTTTCTCTTGAAGCTGGACCAGAAACAACTTCTTATGTTCCTTTGGCTTTGTAATATGTGCAGGAATATATGGATACTGAGGAGGCTCAAAGTTTGGCCTCCACCAATTACCAATGCAGTCATCGATTACCCAGTCTTGTAGGACTCCATCCTGGCGACCCAGTATCTCGGTCATTAACCGCTTTAGTCCTTCAACTTCATCTTCTCCTGGGTTAAGTTCACCACCAGGTAATTTGAAGAAGG